>PVKE010040890.1:0-14408 GCA_004027555.1 Craseonycteris thonglongyai | reverse complement strand
AAAAAAAAAAAAAAAAAAAAAAAAAAAAAAAGCAATTTCTTAAAAACCAGCCAGTGTATTGGATTTTGGGTGACTGAAGTCTTCACCCTAACAAATGACTTAATCAACACACACACACACACACACACACACACACACACATCAGAAAATTAATGGAGCCTATATTCAAGATGTTTAGTATTTCCAGCCATGCTGGCAAATTGAGCTATCAAGAAAAGAGTTGCAAACAAGAAATTTATACCATAGCCATTTTATTAATATATAAAAAAGGACATCAATATGTGAATAGTTTCAAATTCAGAAAATGTTTGTGAATATTTTATTAAGAAAATCATTTGAATTTTGTGGAAATATGGCTAAGACATAACAACAAATGGCAGAGCATACAGAGTTTCTCTGAATAATACCCAGTTTGCAAATACATTTTTATATCATTGACACTGAATTCAAAATAAAATTCACTATCCCTCAAATGTCTGGCATTTATAGCGATTCTTATTTTTTACTCATTAAACTAGAAACACCATAATACAATTTTTTAAAACAGTCTTTTTATTTTTCTTAAACTTTTCAAACACTAACCTGTATGTAAATAGTCATGTTAGTGTATGTGTGTATGTGTGTCTGAAATTATAACATTTTTATCTGTAGAGTCAATTTCTATGATAAAAACTCTCAAATTACACATATTTTAGAACTCCCACTTATTTGTAGAGGTATTTGTGTTTTTTCTGAGTGCTCATATACTCAAGCACTCTGATACGTTATGAAAGCATTTATTTCTAAACTGGTCTAAGTAAATGATTCAAACAAGCCACAGTCAATTTAAGGACAGGCATTGAACACTTCACATTGGTGTTATCAGGATACACAGGACAATTCTCTAGGAAAAGACACTCATCCCCATGTTATAGTTGTTGTCTATATCTATCAAGTTCACAATTGCCTGCAAGACTTCGATTGTAGGGGCAGTAAATAACATAGCTCCAAGCACTATTTTAGTGGCAAACTGTGATTAATTTTTAATTGATAATGATCCCTCTACATAGGCACACAATCAAATATATAGATAATCTGGCTAACTTGCTCAACTGTTACTTAGTTAATTAGCTAAAACCTTTATTTAAATATTGAAACTTTGTAGAGAGATAGTTTTATAAGACATGTAAGGTGAGAAGTGGAAGAGTATACCAGAAATAATAGTAAAAAGTATTTCTAATCTATGTGCTACTTTGCTGAACATAAATATGCATTTGTTTACATTTTAAGATCTCTGTTAAAGCAAGATCAACTTAAGTGTGTGCTTTGACTTTTTACATTTTTTAAATGAATTCGAGAAAGCAACACAATAACAGTTAATCTAGAGAAAAGTAGAATCACTAGTTTCATGCTACTGAGCAACTGCTTCATCAGTCTATTTTTGATTATATAAAAATGCCATCTTCCCAAATATAGCATCTTTGCTCATTGAATATTGTTTCCATTCATAGAAATAAATACAGCTACCATTGAGACTAAACAGGTTTCTAAGTATATTATTTGTGATACTAGTACATCCCTCCTTTTAAGAATAAGAACAAAATTACTTAGTAGTTCACTAATAAAGCTTAACCCCTTTATAGCTTGAAGACTTAAAAATTTATATTTTTGACAGAGAGAGAGAAGGTGGAGATGCTAGAGCAATGTCCATAGCTGTATATCATCAGATTTTTTACCTGGTTTCATTCCACATAGGTGTGTGTGGGGGGGGGGGGGGGGGGGGGGGGGGAGTGTGCAAGGTGATAACCAGGCTGGGGGCTTCTCTAATGGGAGGAACACCCCCAGAAGCTGGGGGCCAAACCAGGAGCCTCCCACACATGAGAAACTAGCCCAGGTAAGAACCAAACTGGGGGCCTCCCAAGTGAGAAGCACACTCCAATTCAGGACATGGGGCCACATGGACTGGGGCAGAGACTCAATCCTTGGACACCAGGGCTGCAAAGTGAGTGCTTAACCCACTGAACCATCTTGGCTTCCCCAAAAGAATCTCAAAAAGCAAATTTATTAAAATTAAATTTTCAAGAGAAAAAGGTCATATTTCTCTCACATTATGTATTATGTGACATAGTCTTTTTACCCTCAGTGGCAGTATATATCTTTTCTTTGAGCAGTATTTGTATTGGAGGGATAGCTCAAGCTCACATGCCAGTGTGATGAATATAAATATGAAAATGGGGGATGCTGTGATGGCTCAACAGGTTGAGCATTTGCCTTACAATAGTGAAGCCTGGGGATCAAACCCAGACCCCTGCCCATGCAAGTCCACATGCTGAACTGCAGAGCAATTGGCAACCAATATAATGGCGGCAAAGGCTCTCACTTCCCATGCAGGAGGCCCCCTGGTTCACCTCAGCCCTGCACAGCCCCACATCCACCTGTGTGAAATGAAATATTGTCAAAAAACTAATGATGTACAACTATGGAGACTGCTCTGGGCCCTCCCCGTTTTCTCTGTCTCTCTCTCAAAAAAAAAATTAATAAAAAATATGAAAATGATTAAGCAATGAAATGTTATTTTTATATTATATATATAATATTATATATATATTATATTATATATAATATTATATATATATTATATAATATATATATATATATGGAATGTACTCTGTATTTGTTATTTCCAATTCAGTAAATACCTTGCATATATTTAAACACACACACACACACACGATGTCATACTATATTAGGCAGGTTCTACTTACTTTTTCTATATGCTCACTTACTACATGCATTCACAAAACAGATGGAAAGAATTATCCTGAAGCAATTTCTGGACTCATTTATTTGCAATGTATCTTTTTTTTTTTTTTTTAAGTTACTAATTTTAAATATTTTTATTTATTTTATTTATTTTATTTTTGACAGAGAGAGAGATAGAGACAGAGACAGAGACAGAGAGAGAACTGAACTGAGGGAGCTCCCAGTTCAGCACATGGTTCCACACGGGCCGGGGCCGGGATTCGATCCTCTGTCCCCAGTGCTGCAAAGTGAGCGCTTAGCCCACTGAGCCATCCCGGCTTCCCCTTGCAATGTATCTTGCTTGAGTTTATTGTTATCCTCATCACAGGTAATAAAATAATTCAACATGTGTCATATTATGCTAGTGAATAATTATAAGGCAGCATAAAAACTCTGTAATTTCTGAGTAATGAAGAATAAAAACAAAGAAAACAGCAAGAAAGCAGAACAAGAAAAGTTGAAAATATTCTCTTTTTGATAAAACATAAATATTTCACAATTTTATGCACACTTAAATTCACCACATTTATTGATTTTATGTTAGTTTTAGGGACTGTGGATGTTTAGAATTGAATATCCTTGATAAGATCATAATAAATTAAATAGTATACAATGATTTAAAATTGACTAAAACCTCAGCATTATAAATACAGTGTAAACCACCAGACTATGGGGACTTTAAAGTAGGTCCAACAACAAAAAAGAAGGTGATGTTTTAGTCTTTCTTGCAGGGAAAGATAAAATAGCTAAAGAATGTACAGGTGTCAAAGAATCACAGTGTATTTATTTACTATCACTATTCTCAGTTAGACTTTGAGTACAGGATGAATATCAGTCTTATCCCTTCATGGTTTCTTATTGCCTAACATAGAGTAGGTATTTAAAAATACCTGTCAAATAGACAGTTAAAATACAACAGACTGCATTTTTGTTTCATAAGTCAAGGCAGAAATCTGGTAAACAATTTTGTAAGAAATAGCAAAATTTAACCAAATTTGTATTCTTTATGTAATATAAGTTCAAAGCTTTTGGATTCTACAAATTGAATTAAATTTAATTCTCAGATTTGAAGTTGGTTTTATCATTAGAAAAAATCAGAAGTCAGGAGAAAAGTTTGTCTTTAGTCCATAGGAGAAAACTTAAGTTTAAGACATGTTGTATTTAGCAGTCAGAGCATCACACATATCAAACCATCACATCAGCAGTTCAAAATGCAGTGCTGGATTTTAGATACATTTAGCTTTAACTCACAGATCTTTGTAACACCAGATGATATAAATGGATAGATGATAGATGATAGTTGATAGATAGATGATGATAAATAGATAATAGATTGATAGAAAGATAGATAGATAGATAGATAGATAGATAGATAGATAGATAGATAGATAATGGATAGATAATAAATGATGATAGATAGATAGATAAATGATAGATAGGTGATGATAGATAAATAGATGATGATAGATAAATAGATAGATAGATAGATAGATATTAGGTTAGAGGTTATAAATATAAATATAAATGTACTTACATTTAGATATATATATTCTTGTAAGACTTAGAAATGACATAGAAAGAGGTAACAATTAGATCCGAATTCATAAATAAAATTTTCTAATAATAAATATTATTTAGAAAAATGTATACTGTATTGAACAAAATTAAAATAAAATAAAAATTATAATAAAATTTACCAATGATTATTTAACAAATATTAATTATAGTAATCATTATTTTAATGTGTATAAGTAAAAAATGTTATAAAAGGCATACATATGACATAAGTATGTTATAATTTTATAGAATTAATAACATTTTGGCTGTTTTTAAACTGCTATTTTTTTGTGCTCAAGTCTAGACCAAAAAGCTACTATAAAGGAGAAAAGTAAAAACAGTGTCCTAACAGTAGCAATTGATATTTCTAATCACCAGTTATTTGGCTCATTGCTTTAGCGTCGTTCAAATTGTTCTGTACTGAATAAATTGGGAAATATGTGATGTTTTAATTACTGTTTCCTTCTTTATTCAGTAAATTTCTTTATCAAATGAGCCCTTGTATAAGAAATGCTACAGTAAGTCAAGGAATAATATAGCTTTCATATATTATAAAATTCATGGGGAAGCCGGGATGGCTCAGTGGGTTAAGTGCTCACTTTGCATTACTGGGGACTGAGGATCGAATCCCGGCCCCGGCCCGTGCGGAACCATGTGCTGAACTGGGAGCTCCCCCAGTTCAGTTCTCTCTCTGTCTCTGTATCTCTCTCTCTCTCTTTCTCTCTATCTCTCTCTCTCTGTCAAAAAACAATTAAAAATAAATAAATAAGTAAATAAATAAACATTTGAAAAAGCATCTTGATGTTTAATAAAGGAAATATTGGTATAAACCAGGGGTGTTCAAACTTAAAAAATAAATAAATAAATAAAATTCATTCATTAGTTATAAAATGCTATATCAAAGCAAAAACAAGACTTTGAAAATAGTGAACATTCTCCTCACAAGTGGCACACCCAAAAGATAGGCACAAAGCCCTCTGGGATAAAACCCCATCTGTGGGGTAAGCTCCCACACAGCAGTTCATACACCGTGGGCATGGACAGTTATCACAGCTAGTCACCCTGAGAGTCAATCCCACCAACTGATGTGCCAACAGCAATGAAGGCTCAACTACAAAAAAAGAATACACACAACCCACATAAGGGAACCTCCTGGAGCACGTGGTTCAGGTGACCAGAAAGACTGCACCACTGGGGCATGGAGAACACTTATAACATAAAGCCACCCAAGGAAGACTGAAAGACACAGGTGATACATAAAAATGAACATAGACAGGAAGCCAAAATGAGAAGGCAAGAAACATATTTCAAACAAAAAAAGGAAAAAGAAGAAAACTATAAAAAATAAAATAAATTAAATGGAGGCAAGTAACCTACCAGAGACAGAGTTGAAAAGAGTGGTTAAAAGGATATTCAAGAACCTTAGTTAGACCTTCACCAAAAAGATAGTAAGCATAGAAAAGGACATAGGAACCATACAAAAGAATCAGTTAGAAATATAGAATACAATAACTAAAATAAAGAAGGCATTAGAAAAAATCACCAGCAGATTAGAAGAAGCAAAACAATTAAATTAGTTATTTAGAAAACAAGGTAGTAGAAAAGATGCAATTGGAACAAAACAATATCAACAACAATAAAAATCTAAAAACAAATAAAGTAAAAAAATAAGGACAGTTTAAGGGATCACGGGACAACATCAAGCTTAACATTTGCATTATAGGAGTGCCAGGAAGAAAAACAAAATTGGAGCACAGGATTGAGAATTTATATAAAGAAATAACAACTAGAAACTTTGTTAACTTGGCAAAGAAAATCAACATACAAGCACAGATAGTCACAATCAAGATGAACCCAAACAGGCCCACACCAAGACACATTATAATTGAAGTGCCAAAGGTTAAAAACAAAGAGAGCATCCTATAGGCATAAATAAAAAGACAAATAGTTACTAACAAAGGAGCTCCCATGAAACTGTCAGCTGATTTCTCAACAGAAACTTTGCAATCAAGAAGAAACTAGCAGAAAATATGCAAATTTATTAAAAGCAAAGACCTACAACCAAAATACTACTACCCAGCAAGGCTATTATTAAAAATTGAAAGAATGATAAAGAGCTTCCCAGACAAGAAAAAGCCAAAGGAGGTAGTTCATTAATATCAAATCAGTATTATAAGACATGCTAACGGGGTTTCTTTATAAAGAAGCAGAAAAAAAATATATGAATAATAACATGTCAATAACTGTGTACTTATCAAGAATTACTTTAAATATGAATAAATTAAATGTTCCAAGTAAACTACTTAGGGTACCTGAATGGATTAGAAAAATAATAATAAACAAGACCCATACATATATTGGTTACAAAAGATTAACCAGATCAAAACACACATAGACAAAGCAAAAGGGATGGCAAAACTATGTCATACAAATGGAAACAAAAAAAGGCTGTGAAAGCAACACTTATATTAAACAAAATGGACTTTAAAACAAAAGCTGGGGATATCAGAATAGCTCAGCAGGTTGAGAGCTTGCCTTGCTACTGTGAGGTCCGGGGATTGACTCCCACCCCTATCCTGTACAAATCTATATGCTGAACCACAGCACAACTGATAACTGCCAGGATGGTGGTGAAGGTTCTCGCCTCCAATGCAGGAGGCCCCCAGATTGGTTCCAACCCCAAGCAGCCCCATATCCATCTGTGTGGAATAAAACTATATCACAACTAGTGATGTACAAATATGGAGACGGCTCTGGGCCTTCTCCCCTTGTCTCTCTCTCTCTCTCACACTCTCAAACAAACAAACAAACAAAAAAGCTACATTAAGAATAAAAAATGGACATATATTTTCTCAGGCAAGGAAAACAAAGGAAAAAATAAACAAATGGGACTATATCAATCTAAAAAGTTTTTGCACAATAAAGGAGACCATTAATTAAACGCAAAAGGGAGCCTATTATATGTGAGGAAATATTTGCCAATGATACACTGATAAGGGGTTAACATCTAAAATTAATAAAGAATTCAAACCACTAACCAAAGAAACAAACAATCAGCATTTCTCCAAAGAAAACAGACAGATAAGCAACAAACATATGAAAAGATGATCAATATCATTAATCATCAGGAAAATGCAAACTAAAACTACCACGAGATATCATCTCACATATGTCAGAATGGCTATCATCTATAAATCCAAAAAAAAAAAAAAAAAGTGTCGGCAAGTCTATGGAAGAAAGGTAATCCTTGTGGATGTTAGTGGGATTGCAAATTGGTGTGGACACTATAAAAAATGGTTAAATGGTTTGGAGGTTTCTCAAGAAATTAAAGTTAGCACTACCTTATGACCCAGCAATTTTATTTCATGATGTTTATCCAAAGAAATTCAAAACATAAATTTAAAAAGATATATGTGCTCCTATCTTCACTGCCGCACTTGTACAATAGTTAAAATATGGAAGCAACCTAACTGCTCTCAACAGACGAACAAATAAGCAGGCAGAATATATATATACACACACACACACACACACACACACACACACACAATGGAATATTACTTGGTATAAAAATATAAAATCTTATCATTTCTGACAGCATGATGGACCTATAGGGTATTATGTTAAGTGAAATATTAATAAGTCAGAGAAGGACAAATGTCATATGATCTCACTTGTAGAATCTAAAGAACAAAATAAAACAAAATAATGTATTCTCTACTTTTGCATTAGAATATTTATTATTTAATATGTTATGTTTATACCAAATTAACCAATGAATAAAAATAAACTGAAGTCAAATTCCCAAAAATGTTTTTCTATTTTTGCACCGAGTCAAAATAGTCCCCCAAGTGAAGATATAATATAGAGAGAAGTTTTGCCCTATCATACACAGAACACTTACTTATTAATTATATTTTAACATTTATTTAATAGGGAAGCTGGGATGGCTCAGTGGGTTAAGTGCTCACTTTGCAGCGCCGGGGACTGAGGATCGAATCCTGGCCCTGGCCCGTGTGAACCCATATGCTGAACTGGGGAGCTCTCCCGGTTCAGTTCTCTCTCTGTCTCTGTATCTCTCTCTCTCTCTCTCTCTCTCTCTCTGTCAAAAACAACAAAAAATAAAATAAATAAATAAATAAATAAGAAGATTTATTTAATTGTTTTGACAGAGAGAGAGAAAGAGAGAGAGAGAGAGAGAGACTGGGAGAGACAGAGAGAGAAGGGGAGGGCTCAGAGCAATCTCCATAATTTTATGTCATCAGTTTTTGACATAGTCTTATTCCACATAGGTGGGCGCAGGACCACACAAGGCAGGAACCAGGCAAGGGGCCTCCAGCATGAGAAGCACAACCCAGGCAGAAACCGTACTGGAGCCTCCAACAAGAGAATCTTGTCCCAGTTCAGCATATGGGTCCATGTGGGCCGGGCTGGGAATTGATCCTGGGACTCTGGAGCTGCAAATGAGTATTCAACCTGCTGAGCCATCCTGGTATCCCCTATGTATTAAAGTTTTGTAGAATGAATAAATGAAAGCAAAACTTTGGAGAGTTGCATGACAGTGGAAAAGACAATGCTGAGTGAGAACACAAAGGGAACACCTAAAAATCAAGGTGTAGTGGACATTGAGAATAATCCTCTGGCAATGAAGCTCCTGCACTAAACATTAAGCATCACTGAGTACTTGTGAAGGTTGTTGGGCTCAGAGGACAATTACAGCCACAAGTCTCAAACCCAACTCCTGAGTAAATAAAACCAAACCCCTATAACAAAGGCAATGTAGGTAAAAAGCCATGCAAATTTTTCTGACATAAAACTTACTTATCTCAGTCACTACTGTCCCATATAAGAGATCTGGACTTAAAGAATAAAGATTATAAGGCATATGGAAAGTCAACAAAATAAAAAAGACACAATACTAAGCGACAAAGCAATCAACTAAATAATTCATATATACACAGATGTTGAGACTGACAAAAATTTTTAAATAAATAATTAATAGTTTAAAGGCACTAATGGAAAGATAGTTGAAAAACAAGATCAAATAAAAACTTTTAGCAGAAATATCAAAACTATATAAAAAAATGAATAAAAATTAGGGGAAAAAACATGGTAATGGAGATACAGAATGCCTCAACAGGTTCTTTAGTGGACTCAATTCTGACAAGTTAAGAATAGGTTAACTTGTATAGTGGTCAACAGAAGCTAACCAAAGAGAAACGCAGAGAAATTAAAGGTAAGAGAGCATCCAAGGGCTGAAGCACAACATACAATAATTTAATATGTTCATAATTTGAATACCAGAAATAAGAAGACTGAGCAAAATAATCATATTATTTTTGTAAGTCATTTACTTTTCCAGCCCCATGTGCAGCTTCTTTGCTCTTTAAAGCTGTGGTTAAAAGCACACCAATTACATGTTCCAGGTTCCTTGACAGCTTGCTTTTTTGTCAGTATCTGCCAATAAGAGGCAATAATGGGAGATCATACAGCATGAGAATGGGAGATGCCACTTTGTCTCATTTCTTTTTGTGCCTGGCAGCATTTGTAATAAATGTGTGCATCTGTTAAGTATTTGTAATTTCCACAACGGGACTCAACTTTGTTTCAGCAAACTGGTGGTTTCAGCCCTATGATTTTAGTCCTGACCATGGCTTCTCCTCAGTCTTGGAAGGCTCTGACACCTCCTCTCTGTAACTCATGGAGCTGGGTAGTAGGGACAGGTAGCTGCTGCCTGTTGCAGATGCTAACATCTGACTTACAATACCGACCCCTTTTCGGTCTCCACACTTCCAACACAAGCAACCAGTTTTTCTTACAGTAGCTTCAGTTTTCCTGACAAGGGACTAATACCGAAAAACAAACAAACAAAAAAACACAAAAAGGGCAACAGGTAGCTTCCATCTCTTGCTAGTTCAATCATGTTATTAAAACCTAATTATATATATGTATGTGTGTGTATATATATATATATACACACACATACATATACACACACACACACACACACACACTTCCACAAATAGACCTCTGAGCAAGAGGCAAACACTAAAATTAACCATAGTTTGTAATATATACATGTGTTTCTATTTATAAAGGAGATATTAGTTAAAATACTTAGCGTACAACTAAGAAGGTATATTATCATTAATGTGTGTGTACAGAAAAGCATGCAAGCGTCCACATCTCTGTTTGAGAAGGGCTTACAAACTGGCTAAGGAAAAATGCCCTATGATAACCTCTACCTACTCACACTAGCAGAACTTTAAGAAAACTAATTCTGATTGAGCCTCTTATTTTTTCGGAGTTTACATGTGTATTTGATTTTATTGAACTCTATAACTCAATACATTTATAGAATATTGTATTTCAATCCTCTTTTATAGAAACTAAGTGAGATGAAGTGGCTTTATTCAATGTAAAACAAGTTCTGTATAACTTCAAATTTTTATGTTGCTTCCATTAAAAATTGATTTTTTTTATTAGTTTCCTGCAACTATTCTGGTTTTGGATGAACCATTCTCTAGACAAGTAATGTGGAAAGATTGTATAAATCACACATAAATTAGCTATAAGATCTAGAAGTACTTTTTAATTATGGTGAACACTAGCTACATGTGTCTATATAGATTTAAATGTAAGTTAATGAGAATTAGTTAAAATTAAAAATTTAGTGCCTGATTAACACTAACCAAATTTAAATGCTTATTAGCCACATGTAATTCATGACTATAATATTGGATAACATAGTTATAGATGATTTAGAATATAAGATATTTAGAAAGAGAAAGTAAGTAGATCCTATACACTATGCAGAATTATTTCTATGTCATTCCAAATGTTGCTTTTTAATTCATTTCAATGGCATGTCACAGAATTCTTTAGTTTCCCAGTGATAACGTAAAAAGAACAAGATATTTAGGTCTGATGTCCATAAAATATATAATATGATATTGCATCAAGATTTCTTGAGCATTTGGACAAAGAGACAAATGAAATAGTCAATGTTCAGGTACCATTTTTAAAATTGGAAACAATAAAATTCAGAAAAAGATTAATAAATACAAAAATTACTGTTCAGAATCTGTGAAATAACAAATAGCAATAATTTCACCTAAGAAAAATAAATAAATCACCAAAATCACTTTTATGAAGGAGTAAAAAAACTCTGACAATGCTAAAACTCATCTTTAAACATACTACATTGACATCATGTTTAGTAAGTACATAACTCTCTACTCTAAGAGTCTGAGTTTATCGGGTTTGAATGGAGAGAAAACTACCATTAAATCTGTAAACTTCTTTGGTTGTAAAGTTTACCTTATGATTTTAAATTCTACAAAGTAGAAATATGTACGAAATACCACTACAGAAAAATAAAAAATTGAGGCTTACTTATACAGAATCAGTAAAAATTTAATCAATAAGTTCTTCGAGAACAAAGTACTCTTGAATAATGTCTTCAAATTTAGAGGAATATTCTTTCTTTTAGGGCTGATTTAAAATTGGTAGAGGATAAACAGGCTATAATTATAGTGTCTGCTCTCTTAAAGACGAAATTAACTTTGAGTCCAACTTAATGGGTACGATCATATACCTCACAGGCTTACAAAGAATGAGATATGGGATTTTTAGGTTATAGTTAATGGGTGATCCACTTTTTTTTTATGAGGGGTGCTATGCAAGGAGATGTTACTGCCCTGCAGTGTTAAGAAAACCCCCCAATTGCCTCATTCTTAAAAAAATAAATATAAGATTCAGTGTTGAGAGTTTCACCTTGCATTCTACCACTTAAAGAGAACATATGGTGTTCCAAACACCATAGCAGGCAGTTGGCACATGTTATCTTACTCAAACATTGCTACAACTCGTTGAAGCAAACTTTGAAATCTCAATTTTATGTAAAGCAACTTAATAAAGAGTTTGAGTGAGATATTAAATTTTTTGATCTGGCAAATAACAAAGCTATGATTTAAAGTCCCAGTTTCATTTCAAATTCCTTCCATTAAAATATTCTGGCAATTTCCACCAGAGCCATGGTCTTCTATGGCAGAGGTGGCCAACAAGTCGATCGTGATCCACCGGTGATCATGAGGCCAATTTTGGTCGATCCTCGATCGCTTGCAATGTCTGGGGTGGAATTCCGTGTACCATGGACTTTGAAGCGATTGTAGCTCTTATAACTCGAGCAGCGCCACTGCGACGCCTGGCTGATTTGAAGCGCCAACTCGAGCGGTGCCAATACAGTGCCCGGCTGATTTGAAGTGTCAAATCACAACATACAATCCTAAGAAACCGACAAAATGGGGTATCAGAGTTTATACTCTAGCTGACTCGAAGACTGGCTACATTTGCTGCATTTTGCCATATTATGGATCACTCACAACAGAGCTCTTGGTCAGACCCGATTTACCTGTTTCATCAAGAATTCCGGGGGAAGCCGGGATGGCTCAGTGGGTTGAGCACTCACTTTGCATCGACGGGGACCAGGGATCGAATCCCGGCCCCGACCCGTGCGGAACCATATGCTGAGCTGGGAGCTCCCCCAGTTCATTTCTCTCTCTGTCTCTGTCTCTGTGTGTCTCTCTCTCTCTGTCAAAAATAAAAATAAATTTAAAAAAATATATTTAAAAAAAAAAAAAAAAAAGAATTCCGATACACTTATACAAAATGTTGTTGGAGAAAATTCCAGGTGGTCAGGGGCACCATATGTACACGGATCGCTACTATACTAGTTATGTCTTAGCTCAAGAACTAGCCAAATTGAAATGCAATATCTCCGGAATGATCTTAACGAACAGGAAAGAATTGCTCAAGGAAATAAAAAAGCCAAATTTTTCGAAAAAATCCACGGTCGCATATCGATGGGGTGACGCCTTGCTTTTAGGGTGGAAAGATAAGAGGATTGTCACTTGTTTGACTACGAGGGATGATACAGGAATGTCGAGGGTCAAAAGGATTACACGAGGTGGTGTGAAAATAATGGTCAAGAAACCCAATATTGTTTTGAATTATATAAAATATATGGGTGGTGTTGATCGGGCGGACCAATATGCATCAAGGTATTGTTTTCTGCGAAAATCGCTTAAATGGTGGCATAAGCTTTGTTTTTGGGGGGGGCATGGAAATTTGCCTGATCAATTCCTACATTCTGTATAAACTAGAAAAGACCAAAAAAGGGGAAAAGCCACTCAGCCATTTGCGATTTCTAAAAACACTTGTAGAGCAATTGAGAGGATCATATCGCCAGCATCGTGAGCAAGCATCTACGTCGCATTCCGATGAAATCCGACTAAATGGGAAGCTTCACATAGTACTACAAGGGCCAAAAAGGGACTGCAAGGTTTGCTGTGACCGTAACACGCCTGGAGGTAGGCGGGACGTAACGTATTACTGTGATATGTGTCCTGATAAACCTAGGATGCATGTTGGGCATTGTTTTATGAAATATCACACAAAAACTAAATACAGAGTGTAATATTTATCAAATTTTGTTGTTTTCGATATAAAAATAAATAAATTGGTGAAATTTTATTATTTGTATACGTTTGTTTGTTTATAAATGATTTTACAGTACTTGTAAAATGTTTCCGCAATTTGGCTGAAATCGTCTTGAGTGGCTGGTTCGCACAAGCGAAAAAGGCCTCGAGTGCAAAGGGGTAGAAGACAAAACTTTCTAGCAATAGTTTAATGCATTCTGGGAATTTGCCAAGGTCATAAATTCCTAGAATTCTGACAACCTGACACTGTGATCTCCGCCCACCCAGACAATACATTTTGACTTATGTGTTACACTTGTCACCAGACGCAACGCATGAATGCAACAGTTACGACTCGACTCATTGAAGAACACAATCAGTTAGCTTGAATGTTTGGTAGTGTCATACGGTAGCTTCTTTTCTTTTGTATTAACAGTATTATTATCAACCAATATTATTTATCCTCGGTGACCACGTTGAGTTTCAATTTTTCTTCTGTTTAAAATGTAAGTACCTTTTCTTTGTTTTAAATTAAATTGCTTTTCTTACCTATCTATTTACTTGATAAGTGAGCATTCTCGGCAACAGATC
>PVKE010040889.1:0-14407 GCA_004027555.1 Craseonycteris thonglongyai | reverse complement strand
TTAAAGGAAAATTGGCCAGTACTTTCTAAGTTTGCCTATACAAATACAAACATAATTACTCATTTGTATTTAATTTTCAACATGAATAATATTCATTTAATATAACAAATATTAAGAAAATAGGTACTGGCAAGAACTATTGCTATATAAATTCTATAGGTAAATTTTACACATTATGAGTTTTAACTATGCACAGATATTCTTGTTTGCTATTCGTTTTAAAAACATTGTTTTAGCACCTACCACTCTACCAGATCTATACTAAAGATTCTCAAACTTTGTATGGAAATGTACAAAGGAAGGAAACCTTCAACCACATCCTTCAAGACTCTTTAAGAAGCTTTGGGGTAAGTTCAAACATCTGCCTTTCAAACAAACACTCCAATTTCTGGCACAGATGGTCAATGGCACACACTGTGAAAAGCACGGTCTACACGTATACAAGAATGTTAGATGCAAAATATAACAAATAAGAAGAAATCCAAGTCAGGTAAATAGTCAACACAACACGCTATGGGATAATGCCATATATGTGAGATAAAGTGTGACAGTATTCACAGGATGTTCCAATGGAAAAGATACATCCAGCTGTGTTACTCAATATTTTATTCAACAAAATAATTTTAAAAAACATTCATTATGAGAGACAAATACTGTATTTAAGTCCTAAAAGTGAATTACATACCATCTTTTAAAATGTGACTGCATGACTTCTCAACTCTGAAGAAATTAAATTACATTTTATTTAAGCTTAGAGATACTGTAAGACTCTATTTATTTTCTACCAGATTCTCTTCATCTCATTCCTTTCACCACACTTGATGTTTCATCTAGTACTCTACATCTCAATGTGGGTGATAGACTTAATTTGCTGGTTCTAAGAGGTTTAACCTTTTTTCCCCAAAAATAATTGCAAATAATATTTGAATGTATAGCTTTTTCCTCTCTCTAAATTCATTATTTTTATAACAATTAGCTGTTTCTGAACTACTTTAAACTTAGTGGCTTAAATCAAATACATTTATTTAGCTTATAATGCTGTGGGTTGATCTGAGCTGTCTCTACCATTCCTGAGGGACTTACCCATTTATCTGGGGCCAGCAGTTGTTACCTAGAAACTAGAGGGTCCAGGAAAGCCTGCCTCACTTTGAGCCTGGGCATTGGAATCATGTCGGGCAGAGTAAAGGAGTCAATTAGGGTCCACAGGGCCCATGCTAACTGGGAACATACTGAAAAGAGTACTATGGAAAAGTAGTTAGTGCCGCTAAGTTAATACTTGACAAAGTACCACAATGCAGCAAAGCTGTGAAATATTAGACAATTATAATGCACTCATCACAGCAATGAGAAAATTGGGGCCCTAACTTGAAACAGTCATGAATCCTAATGTCAAATGTCTGAAAACTTTGTGTGTACCAGGTGCAGCCTTGTAACTAAGGATATACTCTGGCATTTGTTAGTGTTCTTTCCTATTAAGATCGTATTTATTATAAAACTTACTGTCAGCATCTTCTAAAAATTTAGTAAAAAATATGTGGTCTGTGCATAAATGAATGGACAGACACAGAAATATAGAAATAGAGCTGAGAGAGAATAATAGGAGGCTAAAATAAAGAAAAATAAAACATACTATGTACTTATTACCTGGCTATGTTTTAATATTGAGTATAATTTAATTTAATTTTTTACATTGTTTTTGACAGAGAGAAGGGGGAGGGACCAGAGCAGTCTCCATAGTTGCACATCATCAGTTTTCAACATAGTTTCATTCCATGCAGGTGATCAGGGGAGGGGGAGACATGCAGGACTGGAACCAGGCTGGTGAACTCCTGCATGAGAGGTATGCTCCAGCAAGCTGGGAGCTGAACCAGAGCCCCAACACACATGGAAAATTTGTCCCAGTGAGAAGCAAACTGGGACCATAAACCAGTTCAGCATATGGGTCCACACGGGCAAGGGCCAGAATTCAATTCTTGGATCCCGGAGTTGCAAAGCGAGCACTTAACCCACTAACCAATCCCAGTATGCCCATAATTTTAAATTTTAAACCAAAGTGTTAAGAGATCATATATCTGTTTTCCTTGTAATAAAAATTTAAATGATACATAAACTTATTTTTTCTTCTTAATGTGATTCATCTTGAAGGTTACAATGTCTGATTTATTTACATCTATAATTATTGCTTTGTACAGTCCTTGATCAATAATAATAACAGTAATGCATGAAGAAATTAATTTTTATTAAAGTTTTTAGAGTAAACATAAAATTGTTATATTAAAATTAGCCCCAGCAATAATATTCACAAAGAAAAAATAACAAAAGACTTGGATAGTCTACAGCAAGAATTAAATCCCCTTTGTTTCTGGTCTATATCACTTTTCTTTGTTAAAGTATTTTCCTTTCTAGTAATTGTCATTTATCTATTGGGGAAAAAATGATTATTATTAGACAGGGTCTTTTTATTTCTACCTATACTCAAAAGGATTTCTGTTTCAGCTGACATAATGATAACTAGAGATTCTTAAAAATGTAAGCTCTCTAATTTGGAAACATATCAAGCAAACTATGTACTGTATCAAAATGTACTATGACATTCTTTATTATAAAGGTGTTTCTAAACTGGAAATCTGGCAACCTATCTATGCATTGCTTTCAGACATTCTTCAAATGTTATCATGGGACAATGTCAGTTCGTGATCCAAAAAATCAGGTTTAAAATTTATAGGACCTGTATAAAATCAGAACTAAGCCCAGGTCTCAAAGAATTGTTCCATTTAATATTCTGAAGATAGGACGTAATTTTTAACAAACTATAAAAGAATGAGCTTTGAAGTAAGACTTCAAAACTACTAAATCTTTTCTTGATTAAAATACAAATTGACTAACAAAACTTCCATTATTGGTGCGAACATACATGAAGAGGAGTTTTTACCAAAAAAAATCAGGAAGACTAACATAGTAATAGAGTATTATTTTTCCAAAACAAAAGTTGTATACATTTCTATGCCAGTATAAGAAAAAAATCAGGGATGCGGAGACAGCTCAACAGATTGAGTGCTTGCCTTGCAGCCACTTGTAAGGTCTGGGGATCTAGTTCTGGCTCCAGCCCCAGCCTGCACAAGCCCACATGCCAAACTGGGGTGCACCTTCCATGCAGGAGGCTCCTAGTTCAGTTACTGCCCTGCATGGCCCCACATCCACCTGTGTGGGGTAAAACTTATCAAAATTGATAATGTATAACTGTGGAGACTATTCTGGGCCCTCCCCCTTTCTCCATCTCTCTCGCAAACAAAATAAAGTAAAAAAAAAGAAAAAAGGAGGCGAAAAATTAATATAGTTATTTGTATTTTTCTTATTTGAGCCTAGAGCCCAAGGACATGTGTTTTAATGGCATCTCATAAGTAGACAGTGGCCACACACTTTTTGGGAGTGGTCACTGGTTAACAACATTTATTGAGCAATCGTAAAGTGAGAATTAACATTATTTCATATATTTTGGAACATTACTGTAAAAATAAAGTATAGAAATCAAATGAAGGACTCAGAATAAGCTTTCTTTTTAATACAAAAACAAAAGAACTTGACATATGGCAAATTTCTTAAAAGTTACTAGAATAATTGCATAAATGCACAAAGAGAAAGAGATCAGAGAGGATTTTGTCAACATTTCCTTCTGAATTTTGAATGAAGAAAGACAACAAGCAGGGCAGAGCATATAAAGGATCTTTTAAGATGAGAAAATGATTAGATAAATAGGTGATGATGATGATGATGATAGATAGATAGATAAAATTTGGGGTGGGCAAAAACAAAAATATTGACTTTCTCAGACAAACAGAAATAGAGACTTTGTTGCCAATAGACCTGCTTTGCCAGAAGTGTTAAAAGTTCTCCTGAGGGAAAGAAAATGATATAGGCCAAAAACCTGGGTCTAAATGAAGAAAGGAATAGAATCAGCAAAGGAATAAGTAAAGGTAACCTACAAAATTTTATGTTTCTTATTCTTAATTGATCTAACATATAATAGTTTATTAAAAATAATGGAAATATATATATAGTATATATATATACACACATATATACTATATATATATATATATATATATATGACAGTAATGCTATGAGTGATAGAATGAAGAAATTAGGAATATTTTGTTATTATAAGGCACTTGGATTACCTATTCATCAGCATAGTGTTATTTGAAATTGGGCTTGGATTATTTGTAAATATATTGCAAACTCTAGAGCAACAACTGGAAAAAGTTAAGAAATAAAGTATAATTGATGTACTAAGAAAGGAAATAAAATAGAATTATGATGTTCTCAATAAAAACTACAAAAGACAGAAAAAAGTGTGAAAGACAAAAATAGAAACAAAAAATAAGTTCAAGGGACAGAAAATAATAGCAAATACAGTGGGTATTAATCTAATTACATCAATAATTACTCTAAACAGTGGTCTAATTCCACCATTTAAAACACAGATTGTCCAAGTGAATAATAAAAAAAAATCCAGCTATTTGTTGTCTATAAATAAAATGTCTCATTAAAATTAATAACGTCCTATGATAAAATTATTATAGTTAACAAGTGAGAAAACTGAATCTTACAGAAGTTAAGGAATTGCTAACGGTTTACAAGGTATGAAATTTGAGTTAAACTTTCAAGTCTATGTAGCTAACAAAAAACAATACGAAGAGTGGAACCTAAGCTTAGTTATGTGTTCATGTAGACACCAGTAGATCTTTAGGGACCTGATCAAAAAGATGTGAATCAACACAGTCTGATTGTTACTGTTGAAAGGGAAAAAAAAAAAAAGGTTACTGGTAAAGAAGCTGGGCTCTCAGAACTAAGCAGTAGAATAGGACTACAGTCCAGATCTCCACTTCCTATTCTCTCATCAACATACGTGACCTCAGGCAAAGCCAATGTTCCCCTTAGCCCTCAGCCGTAAGAGGAACAATAATAGAACAGTGCTGTCATATTGGAATAAGACACTATCACACAGAGAATGTTAAGAAAATGATATTGTGTACATATATTTCATATAGATAATAGTGATGCCAACCAAAGCATTGTGTAATGAATTCAAGCTACAGCATAACTAATTAAAGGACAGATTATTTAGAGGTATGCTATGTAACAAAACATTGCCTTGTGGAAAAAACAATGGGAGAGAGTATTAACAAAGGATGTTGGAATTCAAACTATAGAACATTATAGTCTGAAGTGGTACCAGGAGGGTTCAGATCTCAGAGAAGTTCCTAGGGCAGTTTCTATTCACCCTTTAGCTTGATTGTCTAAAAGGTGACAATAGTATAATGTGGAGTACAAGAGCTAAGAAGCCGGGAAACAGAGAAGCCTGGATGGCTCAGTGGGTAAGCGCTCACTTTGCAGCTCCGGAGACCGAAGATCGAATCCCAGCCCCGGCCCGTGCGGAACCATATGCTGAACTGGGAGCTCCCCCAGTTCAGTTCTCTCTCTGTCTCTGTCTCTGTATCTCTCTCTCTCTGTCAAAAAATTAATAAAAAAATAAAAAAAGAAGCGGGGAAACATGCAAAATTATGAGGAGACCCAGAGCAAGTAAATACAGAAATGAAAAGGTTGTATGCAGATTTTCTGTTTTACGTATTTTGCTAAATTTTTCACAGAGTTTAGTTGTTGGCAAAGACTCTCCTTAAACATCAGTGGATATATGAATAATAAAAGAGACAATGCAAAAGAAACACTAGGGATACAAACAGTCCTTATTAAAATGTAAATTTTCTACTTTCTTAAAATAATGACACTTTACTTAATTATGGTTATAAGAATATCCTTCCAAAGAGATAAGAAAATTGCTGTATCAAGTATATTTTTGATGTGTGTCTTAGCCTAACCAAAAGGAAAAAATAACGAGGGGTGGGAAAAGGAAATAGAAAGCCAATTATATGCTGATTTGCTAATGTTATTTTTCAGATTAAATGCCACTTCAAATTACAAAACCTATGGCACTCGAAACTGTCAGTTTTCTGAGGACTTTCTTGGGAAGTCTTGTTTTAGCAAAGAGAATGTTGAAACACAGGGCCCCTCAGGGGGCCAACCAAACTTTGACAGAGGTTTAACAGTCCTTGAAATTATATCCCCAAACCTTAGAGAGCCTGCTGATTCAGTGGGAAAGGACATAAGCTGAGCAAGTTATAAATAAACTCTTTTATCAGAGGCGATGGTGTCATGGTGACTTCAAAGACCATACCACGGATAGTAAATTCTCTGATGTTCTGAAGACAGTAAGAACTTTATTATATTGGTCAAACCATTCATGGACCTAAACCGAAATTTGATAGCACAAGTGTTTTTTCCCTCTACTTGTACAATTTTGAATATATTTCTAGTCAATCAAACTCACTAATTATATATTAAATTAAATTTAAAAGAACTAAGATAGCATTAAATTTAAAAGAAATAAGATAGCATATATTTTATGATATATTATTGCCATTTCTCTCTCAAAAGGGTCAAGATTCTTTTTGCTTTTTATTGTTAAATGTATTTATTGGGGTGACATTGGTTAGTAAAAAAATGCCATCACACATAATGCTTCCCATAGTACAAATCTGTTCTAGACAGCTTAAATTCTTGAAGAGGCACAGAATAGATTGCCTCTACATTTCCCTGAATAACTTGGGATAGTTCAATGTGCCTTTGTTGTTGTTTGGTTCCATAATAATAAGAATGAAAATAAGACACAGAAGAGACTCTTGCTGATTAGGTTTAGTGGATTTAGGTCCTGAGCAAGTCACTGTAAAATCTAAGAGAATAATGATAAAGTTCATATAATAATAGATAACAAATATGTTATTTCCAAGGTAAATATGTATAGGCATAGCTATCCCTTGATCAATATAGAATTATTTTCAAATATTAGCTAAAAAATAATATTCAGAAAAGTTTTTGAAAAATATTTAAGGTATAACAAAAATCTCTCACAGGACAATTTGAGGTCTAGTTATCCCTAAACACTGAGGAAATTAAGCAGTTACACAGAAAATATGTAATGCTATGCTGAAGATGTTGGCTCATGAAGAGATCGATCAGATATGAGCATTAATCCCTGTGTATAATCCTACACATTTTTTAAAAAGGGATACCAATCACCACCCACAACATAACACTTGAGGCTTTGACATGCACCAGTATCTATTAGAGAAAAATTAAGAGTAAACTCAATTATGACATGATGTGACTGTTAACAGTCAAAAAGGTCTGTGCAGCTTCTGCTTGTGGCTCTCCTGTCGATTGTCAAAGGCACAGGTCTCCTGAACACTTGAGTGTGTGCGTGCCTATGTATGTGTTATAAGGGAAACGTCAGAAACACACCCCCAAAGGATCTCAAAAATAAGGAATATTGTCATTGGCAAAGAAAATAAAATAAAGGGAAGCTTTGCAAACCTCTGAGAAAACTGACAGAGGGGCCATAACGCCAAAGAATTCAGAACTTCTAGTGTGAGGAACGTTTATGTCAGAAAAAGAGAAAAATATAACAAAGTTAAGATTTGTACCTGTGCCTAATACTAGAAAAGCAGTCCTTAATTTAGGTTTGCAGAGCAGTTGTTACATGTTGGGGACATACTCCTGAATGCCTCTCAATGCACGTTTCTGGGATAAGCATACTCTTTCTGCTAAATCATGATTGGCATGTCACAGCATTTCACAGCAAAACAGAATAGACAACTATATTCACTCACAGAGAAAACATGTAATTTTTTAAAACTAATGTTTGTATTGTTCTAGCAAAATGAAAGTAGTCAATAAATCACTGTGTTTTCTTAGTTTTATGATTCTTTTTTCACCTTTGCCCTGAAGTCAATATTCCTTGTGGCCAATCAATATGGCCATCTGGAGTGTCTAAGGAGAAAACCCATCATGTAAGTAAACAAATAAATAAAATAATGACAAGTGTGATGTGATTTGAAGGAAAATTAATGAGAGACTGCGATTCTAAAAAGTAACAGGGTTTAATCAATAACTATCTTCTTAGGAGAGAGTGATACTTGGGCTAAGATCTTAACATAAAGGATGTGAGGGGGAGCACAGCACAATGCAAGGAAGGATTGCAAATACCAAGAAGCAACAAAGTATTTACAAAGCGTCAAGGTACACTTGCGAAGACGCTAAGGCAGAAAAACTGAGAAACAGATCTGTTGGGCTGGAGTGCAGTGAACCTGGGTGAGAAGCAGCATGGAAGAGGTAGGACAGCTGGGTAGAACCTGATCACAAAGGCTTAGAACATATTTTGAGAAGTTAGAATGATATTCGAGTTGCAAATGATGCCACTGGAGAATTTTAAGAGCACCTTGATGCTCTTCTGAAAATTGATAAAGATGGAGTGGAAGACAGGAAGTAGCAAAACAAGCCCATGAATTGGGATCATTCACGGGAGAAAAGTGATTCTTTGTCATTGCCTAGTCCGTGGCCCTTCTCTCTTAACCTGCTCACCAGCCTCCCTGCCTCTTATCTTTTATCCACCAGGGACCATCATATACATAAGGACCAATTTAATCTTTCTAGGCTTGGATATTTCCCAGTGCTTAATTTTCTTTTGGACAAAGTCAGCCATTAGCCTCAGAGCACTTCAAGGCTGTGATTGCACCCTCACTAGCTAATGTGCTGTCTGATTAATTTCTCAAAATCTCTCATTTCCAGCAACTGAACTTATCACTATTCCTTAGCTATCCCTTACCCTTAGCTGCCACCATGATTTTGATGAATTGGTGCTAGTACCTAGAATTTCCTTTTTCATTCCTATCTCTCAGAATTTAAGCATATTCCCGACCCAAGAAAAAGATCCCCCCTCCATGATGTTTTTCTAATCTTCCAAACCAGAAATAGTTTCTTCTCTCTCTGTATTTCCATTCCATATTAATTTTGATGCCATATGGTGTACATCATGAGCTGTCTTACATTGTTTTCCATATAAATGTTATTTTGCTTACAGCATGATGTTATGAAAAAGCACACACGCTCTGAGTCCAGAAAGATACTGGGTCTGTGTTCAGTTCTGCAACTCAAGAATCATGTAGCCTTCAGTAAGTTATTCAACTACGTTAGTTTTCTCATTAATGAATAATGTATAATAATGTATTCAAAATATTTCTTAAAATTCTATAAACTAAATGTCATAAATTTAAAAAATATTATATAAAATAACACATGGTAAGTGATTTAGTCATATTATTTACTCTTCCTTTTTGAGATCTTTCCTGCCTTGTAGCATGATTTAACTGCTTCCATGTCTTAAATACCAACTAGGCATTACATGATAAATAGTAGGTGCTCAATTCATGATTTTTACTGATTTCGTCAAATAATTTTGAATACATATCACATGCAAGTGTATAATAAGTCCTATAATATAACCTATTAATTCCAAGAACTTGCTATTAGAAGAGCAGGCCATTTTTTATAAAGGAAAATTATTTAGTGTAATCAGGGAAGGGAAATTGACTTGGTTAACAGCAGGTTAACACAATCAAATATCAGAGGCTACTGCGTTTACGATGGGAGATGGAAATCTGGATTTTTGCCCTGAGTCCTTAAACATAGTCTAGTCCTACAAATTCCATTTTAAGATGAATAAACAAAGGCATGAAAGATTTAAATTCCTTGTCCAAGTGAAAATAGTTTAAGGTTCTACTTAGCTTGTGTCCCCACCCAGTGTTATTTTAGTTACATCATGAGAGGAAAGGGAAAGCAAGAATAAGAAATTTCCCATCTGATATCGTATATGAAAATTTTAGAAGAAAAACATACATATTTTCTCTGACTTATTTAAAATACTATATTTGAAAGTGTTTCTTATTTACAACAATTATAACTATAAAGATGATGGTACATAAACCTATACATATTCGTATAAAATAGAGGTCAGTGTTATGAAACAAGGAGAAATGCATTGCTGTGGTTAAGGAGGTTGTGCCCTGGGTAATTCAAGATTAATTCATTTCTGGGTAAATTTCCTCTTCCACCTTCTCCTACTTCTGAAAGCAACTGTGTTTGTGTCACTGCAATACTGTTGTCCACATTTGACATTCCTTCCAATCACTCAAACTTCAATATAATTAGAATCAAAACTGTCAGTAAGTTGATTAATAGTTCATTGGAATATGGTACTATTCCTGACAAAATCAACAAGAGATCAAATGGAGATATTCTGAATGACTTCTTTGAGAAAAGTGACTTAGTGCATTAAAATTATTCTTAGTGATTAGGTACAAAGTCAAGATTTTTACTTATCTGTATTTAAAGGTATAGCCTCTATATTCCATTTGGGGTAGGAGCCCTATCAGCCTTTTTCTTCTTTTCAACTCAGCTTGCTGAGGAACTCATAATATCATCTACAAGCCCATCTGTGGCTTTCTGAACGATACTTTTTGTGGCAGTTGTCAACTCCATTTATTGTAACCAAAGAGGGAAAAAAATCCCTAGAAAATCTAAATCTTCATTCAAAAGCAATTCTACCAAGCTCCTAATGGTCTACAGAGACATAATCTACTTTGACAATCTTGAGTTAAAATAAAATGAATAAATTTTAATACCAATATAAATAATGTGAATTTACATGATACTTGTGTAAATAGAGTTTAGAAAATTAATTTAAAATAGAATCAAGCATATACAAATTTTCCCTCAGACCAAAATTGAACGTTTACTGCATATATTGTACACATAGGGGGACTCTGAACAAGTATGTTCAGCACATTCTCTATATGCTATATGCTTTACATTCCTAGTTAAACTTGGTTTATCCAGTGCTACTTCAAAGTTATTTTCTTTTTAAAAATAATGAATTAGACTTAAAATGTCCTAAAACTTACAAGCAAAATGCATGAGTCTGAAACCTAAAGTTGTGCCATTTTTCTTCTATGCGAAACAAGAATAGATTTCCAAAACACTTTCTCTTGATATTTCCAAATTGGTAAAAATGGAAGAGAGTGTTATTTAGACAATATTTACCTTCAGATTGCTCTCTAAGTCTTAGTCAAGGTATGTACCCATACATTTTCACATTCAAAAATTAATAAGAAGAAAGTCTTGCAAACTGAACTAAATGGTTCTAAACATCCTAACATAGAGGATAAAATATGTCTCCTTTTACATTCAAATTAAATAGAATCACACTCAATTTGTTCCTTTTTTTTTCCAAAAAGTTTTCTGTAACAGTGAACCCTGACTAGCTTTTAGTCTATTTAATTGGCTTAAAATAACATAGGATAAGTGCCAGCTAATAACTAGATAAATTTGAGGGAAAATGAAATAAACATTGGTAGCTAATTTTTACTTTTAAAACATTCTATGTATAGTTTGGATATTGTCCTTTATCAGATATGTCTTTTGCAAATATTTTCTCCTAGACTATGCCTTGTCTTCTCACTTTATTGACATTGTCTTTCTCAGAGCAGAAATTATTTTAATGGAGCTCAGCATACTAATTATTCCTGTCCTAGATCTTGCCTTTGGTGTTGTATGTAAACAGTTATTGTTATACTTGAGCTGATCTAGGTTTTTCCCTTTATTTTCTTCAAGAAGTTTTATAGTTTTGCATTTTACATTTAAGTCTGTGATCCATTTTGAGTTAATTATCGTTAAGGGTATAAAGCCTGTGTGTAGATTGATTTTTTTCCCTGTGGCTATCCAGTTGTTCCAGCACCATCTGTTTAAGAAACATTCTTTGCTCACTCTATTGTATTGCCTTTGCATCTTTGTGAAAGATCACGTGATGATATTTATGAGGGTCTAGTATTGGGCTCTCTATTCTGTTCCATTGATCTGTTTGTCTACTCCTTTGCCAATACCACATTGCCTTGATTACTGCAACTTTATAGTAAGTCTTGAAGTTAGGTAATGTCAGGCCTCTAAATTTGTTCTTCTTCTTCAGTGTTGTGTTAACTATTCTGGGTCCTTTGCCTCTCTCTGTAAGCATGTAAATCACTTTGTTGAAATCCATTTAACAACCTCCTCAGATTTTCATTGGTACTGCATTGAATCTATGGATCAAGTTGAGAAGAACAGACAATTTGACAATATTGAGTTGTCCTATCTATGAATATGGACTACCTCTCCATTTATTTAATTCTTTCATTTTATTTATAGTTTTTTACTTTTATTTTTTAATTTCATTTAAATCATTTATCCTGTTTTCATTTATTTAAAGAGAGCTTAGATATGTTGAAAGAGTTAAAGATTTATTTAATTATTCATTAGTACTGTTAGGAAAAATAGATACTGCCCAATGCAAACACACTGTATATCTTAATCCTTATTTTTCTCTAAAATTAAGTAAGTGAAAGACATACTCATGAATATGGTTTTGTTTAAATCTTCATTTGATAAGAAAACATTATTTTATAACAATGCAGTGCTCAGATGCATATAAGAATCAAAAGCAAAGGAACAAAATACTTGGTTTTCATTTTTCTAAACATAAAGTTTTAAAATTATATTACATAGAAAAAATGTTTTCCACTCTGGTTTTCCAGCACTGGGTAAAATATTACAGGTTTTTCACAACACATTATTAAGATAGAAAATGAATGGTGAAAATCTTAAGAAGCCATCCTAATATTAGTATCTATAACAGACACAAATTCAAGCTTCATTATTCCCTCAACATTAATTGGCTTCTCTCACTGCAATTGTTAATGTCAGTAATAAGTATAATTCAGGGTAACTGGCATAAACCTAACAATTTTGGAGTATCAATTTTAGTTACTAGTTTGTGATAAGTTCATTCAATGGTAGTTACTCAAATACAAGTGAGTCCATAAGAATTTGGAATTAATACATCATCTATATATTGCATTGTGTTTTCACCACCCAAAGTCAGTACAATTGAAACCTATATAATTTTATAGGTTATAAAATATCACTCCAGTAAACTTAATAATTTTTTTAATTGGAATTTCCTCCCCAAGGTTTTACTACAACTTTTGCATACTCAAATCATAGTAGAGATTCTAGTATGTAGAGCATTTACCTTCTATAACAAATGTCAACGGTTCTTTGACATATCTTACATTAAAATATTTCAACCACCTCACTCACACCCATTAGGATGGCTACTATTAGGAAAAAAAAATAGAAAGTAACAAATGTTGACGAGGGTGGTGAGAAATTAGAACTCTTTTGTGCATTGTTGGTTTAAAGGTAAAATGGTTTAGCCACTATAAGAAAACAATATGGTGAATTCTAAAAAAATTAGACATAAAATTACCTTAAGTTAGCAATTCCATTTCTGGAAGAATACGTGAAAGAATTGAAATCAGGCTCTCAAAAAGAAATCTGTACACTCACATTTATAGTGTTATTACAATAACCACAAGGTGGAAACCACTTAGGTTCATTAATAGATGCATGGATAAATGAAAAGTAATATACATATGCAATATGTAATGGGATGTTATTCCGACTTAAAAAGGAAGGAAATTCTGACACATATTACAATATAAATGAACCTGAGGATATGAGCCTATGTAAATAATCCAGTAACAGAAAGACTAGTGATTCCATTTATACGAGATACCTAGAGTAGTAAGATTCAGAGAGACAGAAGGTAGAACAATGACTGTCAGTGGCGGGGAATGGGCTAAATGGCGCGCCATTGTTTAATAAATACAGAGTTTCAGTATGCAAAATGAAATGAGTTCCACAGATGGATGATGGTGATAGTTGTACACAATGTAAATGTGCTTAACATTACTGAAGACTTAGAAATGGTTAAAATGGTAAATTTTATGTTATGTGTACTGTATCACAAACTAAAAATTTTAAGTTAAAATACCTAAATCAATAAAAGATTTTCACATTCAAGACTATCTGGCATACCATACATCACCATGAGCTAAAGAGAGTACAAAATAATTGCAGATGACTCTGTATTTTAAGGTAGCTAACAATAGTGTACATTCCTTGTGTGCTTTCTATGTTCATCATTTAAATGCATCATATCTCTTACTTCTCACACAGGAAGAAGTGAGTACTACTAGTATTCTGAATTTTAGGTAGGAACATTAAAATTAAACTATATAGAGTGTTGAGATACCTGTCTAATGTCATACCTGTCAGTCATTGAAAATGGACTTAAACCAAAGTCTATTTTCCTTTCTAGCCCATAAACAAATTGGAATTTATTCAGTTAATTTTTTTTTCAAGTATATAGAGATACATGCAACTCTTTTTTTTTTTTTTTTTTATCTTTTCACATTTATAGAGAGAAATTATCTTTTTGTCTTCAGTGCATAGTTATTTCTATTTTACTTTTTGACAGATAGAGAGAGAGACAGAGACAGAGACAGTTAGAGAACCGAACTGTGGGAACTCCCCAGTTCAGCATGTGGGTCCTGCCTGGGCCGGAGCCGGGATTCGATCC
>PVKE010040888.1:0-14407 GCA_004027555.1 Craseonycteris thonglongyai | reverse complement strand
CTGATCCTGGTTTTGGGGTCCCACACACTAGCCTCCTCCCCTCAACCACACCGGCATTGCCAGTCTCTATAGGCTGCTGGCCTGTGGCTGGGGAGCCTCTACAGGCCCTCTGGGTACCTGCTCTGGTCTCACCTGGCCTGCTGTGCCCTGGGGACCCCTCCACCTCTCACCAGCCTAGACCCCCCACCTCTCACCAGCCTTGACCCCCCATCTCTCACCAGCTTGGCAACCTCGTCTGTCTCTGGGATTTACAAACTCCCCTCCTGCAAGCCTTGCCCCCCACCAGGCTTGCCCCCAACGAGAGCTCCATCCTGCTGGGGTCCTGGGCACAAGCCATGATTTCTGCCTCGGAGCCTTCTCTCCTTGGCTCCACCGAACCCACGTTCCTCTCCTCCTTCAAAACCCACCAGGAGACCTTGCCGCCTCCTGGACGTCCCCGTGGGGCAGCCGAGTCAGCCCCGCATTCGCGCTGGTTCAGGTTGCTTTGCAGAGATGCCCACGGTGCTAGGTGTGAGCGCAGCCTCCTCACGCCGCCCTGCCTACCGCTTAGAGGCCAACGGTCAGCCCTCCGCCTCCCCTGGGATCTCCATGCTGCCTGGGGCCCCGCGCTACACGGGGACTGTGGGGACTGACGGGGACACCCTGGGGTCCTGGCCCCGTCTCACTCACCAGAACAGACGATGGCGAGAGCGTGGCCGCCCTCCCAGGGCTGGGCTTTTCTGAAGCACTGCTCCAGGGAGGCACAGCTGCTGTTCTGGACCTTCCATCGGATTGGCAAGGGCTCGCTGCCCCCTGGGGCCGGCGTCCTGGCTGCCTCAGCCTCTGGCAGGTGCTTCAGGAAGGAGCCACACTGGAGGGCTGCGCAGAGGCGGTCCCCCAGGTCCTGGGCCCTGTCCTGGTCCTCGTAGCCAATGGTGCCGCCCAGGCGGCCGCTGTAGAACTCCAGGACACCGGCGCATCGCAGCCCCCCGGGCCCCGGCACCAGCTGCAGCCTGGGGGGAGCTGGGAGGGGAAGCGGGGTGGGAGTCAAGCACAGACCGCCCCCAGCTGGGCGCTCCTGGCTCCTGGATCTGTGCCTCTAACATACGGACAGATGAGTGACCGGCGGATGACCCTGGTGGGGTGAGGTCCCAGGTGTGGCATGGGATGAACTTCCACTAAAATGTCTCACTTATCTTCAGTGCAGCCTTCACCGGGTGTCCTGTGTTTTTAATCGCTAAGTCCGACACCTACCCCGGGGGCCTCAGAACCCTCTTACCTGTGGGCTCCGGGGTGGTGGTGGGCGGTGGCCGCGTGGAAGGAGGGGCTGTCTTCTGGGGCTCTGCAGGGAGACACTGTGGTGAGGAAGGGCCAGGAGGCGTGGGGAGGAGGGAAGAACGGGGGTGGGGGTGGGGCGCTGGGGGCCAGCAGCAGTGTTGAGAGGGGCCTGGAGCTCATGCTGTAAGTACCCCTGCCCCCATGAAGCCCCATGAAGCCCCATGGTCTCTCTGCCTCACAGGAGGCTGGCGGTACCAGCCCATTCTACAGCGGGGACAATGAGGCGGAGAGGACACAATGAAGTTAGGCAGAACCAGGCCTCCACCTTGGCCAACCTAGCAGACAGGAGCCAGCCCTCTCCCCGCGCCCCGCCAGCTCCCCACGGCTGTGTGTGTTGGGGGGATGTAGTTGTACACCAGGAACCCCTTCCACCTGCTTTCTCAGGCCCCACAGGTCCCCGGGCCAGGGCACCCGTGTGGCCGGCCGGTACCCACCCATGCAGATGAGCGCCAGCGGCTCCCTCCGGGTTGCCTCGCTGGAGCTGCAGTTGGAGAGGGACCCCAGCTGTCCGTAGCAGGTGATCTGGTTCTGAGGACTGTGGAAGTGAGGGAAGTGGGCCAGAACCAAGGCCTCCCCGCAGGCCAGCTTCTGGCAGAGCTTGGCGGCCCGCTGGGGGTCCACCTGGCGGTCCGGGCGCTGGCCCCAGCTCCGGCCGTCGATGGTGCGCCACTTGTCACGCCAGTGGACCTCCAGCTGGCCCTGGCAATGTGAGCTGGAGCCTGTGAGCCTCAGCAGGAGCCCTAGGGGGTCAAAGAGGTGATCTGGGGGATCAGGCTGGTGAGGGCCCCTCACTACCCCCCTCCCATCTCCACCTGGGCCCCGGCACCCAGCCAGGTTCCCTTCTGCCCCACAGGCTGCCTGCCTTGACCTTATTCCCGTGAGCTCCTCCTTTGGGACACTACAGGGACTTCCCAGAAACTCGGGGTGGGGCTGCTCAGTAAATGGAGCTCGTCAGGGGCTACAGGTAAGCAGCTTGCTAGAACCCGGACACCACTGCTGATCCTTGTGCCTCCTGAGTGCACAGTGACTTCATGAGACCCTCCAGCCACACTTTCCCCCCAAATATGCTCAGCAGGATGTTATCTCCAGATATTCAAAAAAGAGAGGTTTGTGGTGAAATGAGTCTGGGAGCAGCCGAGTGAAATATTTATCAGGTTTCTTCGCAGCAGGACTTCTCAGAGCCTTTACTCGGCCGGTGTGCACGGCTGGGCTCCAGTGGGGGATGTGGTATTGCCTACCCTGTGTCCAACAGGCTCCACGAGACCCTGTCTGGGAAACGCTAGCCTCTAGGATTCCAGTCCCACTTGGAAGGCAGGACGCTCTTTGCGGTCTGGAGCGGCCTCTCTCGGCAGCCCCAGCTGCGAGTGTCTCTGACCAGGGAGCGCCCGGCAGGCCTCGGCGGGAAGCAGGACTATGCAAGGTGCACGTATGGTATGTTTTTCGGACATGCTCAGGGAGTCATAGTAACAAGAATTGTCATGAGAACTAGCATTTGTGAGCATCTACGTGCACATGGGCAGCTTGAATGTGCGTGTGTGTGGTGGTGGGTTCTCTCTCTCTGTGGGGTGGGGTTCACTCTGGCAGGACCCCGACAGCCCAGTGGAATCACAGCCCTGCTCCCCCCGGCCCCCACCTCCATCCCAGGCCTCCATGTGTCTCTTCCCTACCTGAGTCCTCCCAGTTGGGTCCTCCAAGGCAGGAAGTAACTGTGGAAGGGAGAGAGCAGGGTCAGGAAGTGAAGTCACCCTCCAGCCCCTTCACCCACAGGCTGAGCAATGGCCTTTCCTGCCCCCCTCTGCCATGATTGTGGGGTTCAGGGGCCAGGGTTTTCATACTACCTGTCATAACCCCTAGGTGGGTCATGAAATCAATTGAGTAGCTTGCAGCCATCGATTCTTTTTCTTGTTTTATAACCTTACTTTTTAAATGAATGTGCAGCAAAATGGATTTTGCTTCAGTGCACGATTCTGTGAAAGTTCATGCACAGATCTGTGTAATCACCATCGCAATCAAGGCGTACAACAGTTCTGTGGCCCCCGCATCTCCTCCTACTACTCCTTTGTAGTAATTTGCAGTACTGCAGCTGTCAATTAAAAATATATATATGGGGGAAGCTGGGATGGCTCAGTGGGTTAAGCGCTCGCTTTGCAGCCCCGGAGCCCGAGGATCGAATCCCAGCCCCGGCCCATGTGGACCCATATGCTGAGCTGGGGTGTGCCCCCAGTTCAGTTCTTGCCGGGGCCTATGCAGGAGGCTCCCGGCCCAGTTCCTGCCCTGTGCAGCCCTGTGCCCACCTGTGGAGTGAAACTATATGGAAAACTAATGCTGTTGACTATGGAGACTGCTCTGGGCCCTCCCCCTTCTCTCTGTCTCTGTCTCTCTCTGTCAACAAAACAATAAAAATAAATCTTAATAAAAAATATATATATATGTAGTGATGCAGCCATCAGTGTTTTAGAGAATGAACTGGGCTAGAATAGAGGGTGCTAGAATGTGCCGTGCCTGTGACACTAAGGACCACTTTTTGCACGTTAGGTTGCCAAGTACAAATGTCCTGTATGTTGCTTCCAATCCCAAAAGTTTGAACGTCATAGTTCTAGAGAACCAGGAAATGAGCCAGCAAGGGAATTTAAGACCACCTTGATATTTTTTTGTATTCCCAGGGCGGGACAAGAGCAACTGCAATTTATTTTTCATGAATCCCGGTTTCCAGAGGAGGAAACTGAAGCTCAGAGAGCCTTCTAGTCAAAGGGACTTCAAAGGTAGCTTAGCCAGTGGGCAAAGGAGCCAAGACCACAGCCCCAGAGAACATGGTCTGTAGGGAACTGGTCTTCTGTCTTTGCAGGGCTCCTGCCTGCGCCCAGCCACCTCCCAGCCCCATTGATGGAAGAGAGGGTCTCTCATCAGGGCAGCCTGTGGCTAGTTTATAGGTGGCTGGGGTGGGGGTGGGGGTTTGATCTGGGGGATGAGATGGGATGGCATGCCCATGTCCTCAGAGCCCATGCTCCGTGGTTGCCACCTGGCTTTATCAGTCCCAGAACAGGCGTTTGGACTGCCATTGTCTGACTCCTGCACCGACTTCCTATTGGGGACTGAACCCACACTAGTCAGGGAGCTGTGTCTAGCCTCCGTCTGTATCAGGGCGTCTGGGAAACAAATCACAATGGCCCGAATTCTGTTTCTCCACCAGAGCCCCTGATGAAGTGGTTGGTTTGTGACTAGGAGCCTTTTTATGTGCAAAACATGCAGAGAATCACGCTGGGTTTAGGCTAGGAGAGCCCCCCCGTGGAGCCCCTGGAAGAAGCCACTAATGTCGCTCACCCAGGGCCTGCTCCCGTGAGCTGATAGGAAGCAGATCGCGGCCAGAATGACCTTCGAGATTTAGCTTGTTACTTGTTCTCTCTTGCTGGAGCTGTTGTCGAATTGAATTTGTATGCATTTCATGCCACATGGCTGTCTATTTTCCTTCTTGTTCAGAGCTTCACATATCCCAAATCTCTGCCACACACAGGGACTCATTCTTTCTATCCATGGCCCTGTGTAGAAGGGATCATGCTCACCCCCATTTTCAGACTAGGAATCTGCGATTCAGAGAGGCTGAGTGACTTGCCCAAGGTCACACAGCTTGCTGGTGATAGAGTCACAGCAGAAACCCCATCCCTATCACTTGACAGGGCCCAGTGGGAGTCTACCACTGGGGACCCCCAAGTCTGCTCACCCTAGTATACAGGTAAGGGAAACTGAGGCCGTGGCGAGGGCAGAGAAACTCTGGAAGCCTCTGTGGGAGTCTGTGTAGCACCCAGGACCCTTATCATCTCTGCAAACTGCCACCAGTTTCTGAGTCTGTTCCCACCACATTGTTCCCAGCTGCGTCCCCAGGGAGAAGAGAGTATTAGGGTCCCTGTGGGAGCTGTGAGCGTCCAGCCCTATAAGGGTACATAATGATGACGATGACAGTTGTGGTGACAGTAGATGTTATAGAGGAGGTGACACAGGGCCACAACTCCTTATATGGAATTCAAAATCCAAATCAAAAGTCTTTGGCCGGAGGGTATTTGTAGCCTAGAGGGGTGCATTTATGCTTCAGTGACTAAGTGGAAAGGGGTCTCATTTAGGGGGTGTTGCCAGAGACTTCGCTGGTGTGGAGTGAGCACAGCATCTGCACAATTTACCTTCTACAATCTGAAACAGATTGAGTTCTGGAACATCGGCCTGAGGAGAGGGGAGAGTGACGGTTTTTCTCCAGGACGCTCCACACACTTTCCCCTCTGTTCAGTTCAATGGAGAAGAAGCCCCTATCCTCACGGGCGCCCCACAGTCCCCTCCCCACCATTTTGGGGCCCCTGTGCCTGGAGTCCCCCCCAGGCTGCACGGTGTGCTCCCTGCCTCACGGCCAGTATTAGCTCAAACGCCATCTTCTCCTGTGGCCCATGCACCCTCCCAGGTACCGCACAGACCCCCGCAGCACTCCCAACCCCCCAACCCACACCACTCGGAGCACCCATACCCATCCCACCTCAGCCACTCTGTCAGATCCACCAGGGCAGGGTCGTCCATTGTTCCCTGCAGCGTCCCCAGCCCTTAGAGTGGTGCCTGGCGCATAATGGGTGCTCAGTACATACTTGGGATCTGAATGAATGAACAAACAAACTGGAGGGAATGACTGCACTGAATGCTATTACCCTCTGAGGCGGGCACAGTGGTTATCCCCATTTTGTAGATGGGAAGGTTGAGACTCAGAGAGGTGATCTTGTAAACTTGAGTGACCAAGAATCTGTGCTGCTCCACACCCCATAGGCCTTCACACATGTGCACACAACATACATTCACACACGACACACAGAGCGTGAAAACACACAGCATGCACACGTGCTCACACATGCACCCGCGTGCCTGTATGCACACACACAGTAGGGGTTCCATCGGTTTTATAAGGGGGAGTTCAAGTTCCTCCTTGATCGTTGTGGGGAAAGCCTCTCAGAACTGTTGGAGCAGTGACCAGAAGGGCCCGTGCCAATCCCTCAGGCCCGGGGCCCCTCCACTTCTCCCCGGGGCGGCTGGGAAGCTGCCCGGGGCCAGCAAGGGCCTCAGCCTGTGAGCCTGGGACAGCGGCTGGGTGGCCGATGGCAGCCGGAGCTCCCACGTCCCCCCGTATTGTGGACGCCCAGCACCCTGGGCTGGGACAGCCCCTCAGTGAACTTGGTCACTCGTCTCCCCCATTGCTGTTTCCGTATCGCAATACCGGTGACTATTTGGGGGGCTTGTTTACTTGTGTTCTCCAGCGCGTCTCCAGTGTTAGCCTGGTACCTAGCGCCAGGGCCACGATGGGAGGGACTCCGGTCTCGTTCACTGTTGTAAGCCCAGCGCTTTGCACAGAGCTGGGCACATAGTAGGTGCTCAAGAAGCATGTGTAGATGGTTAATGAATGAAGGAACGGCCTGTGCAAGAAGAGCGGGGAACAGAAGGGCTGAGGGCTGGGCCAGCGCCAGGCAAGACTCCCCCCTGGCCAGGTCCTGCCTCACCCTGCTTCTTGCTGACTCTGATCGTAATTATTCTTATTATTACCACTATTGATGCGTATTGAACACTCTCCTATGTGCCGACATTCTTCCTGAAGCTCACATGCATCGATTCATTTAATCCTTATAGAAGGGTGTCCCAAAATTCACGCAAGAAGTAATTTTGATAGAAAACACAGGTTTATAATTAAAAATTATATATTTTCATTGCTCAGCAATGAAAACGCGTTGTTCTTTCGTGTAGCGCTCCATTTTAAATAACCCTGAACTGTCAGCTGTCACGCTGTCTTTTTTTTTTCTTTGGCAACACTACTGCACAAATGAAGCAAAATTCAAATCTTGCGTGAATTTTGGGACACCCTATAAATCTCGGCGAGGCGGCACTATTATTATGATGCCCATTTTGGCGAAAGAGAAAACTGAAGCTTCCGCACAGGTCCCAGGTCACCCAGCTGGTAAATGGCAGACGGGAGTTCATGCTGCAGAGTCCTGGTGGCTGGGCCTGTCCCGGCCGTGAGGCTGCGGGCCCCCCCATCCCCACCCCCAGGAGATGCACCCCAGGCAGGTTGGGGTGAAGGCCAGCAGCAGAGGGTTGCAGCCGTGGGAAGCCATGGTCACTGTCACCCCAGGCATGCCATGGGCATCTCCTGCCCTGAAGGTCCCCAAGTTACGGGCACAGCCCGGAAGGCCAGCCAGGAGGCCGCAGTGTGGAAGAGGCGTCTTTTCTTGGGATGGCTTGAAGGGGGCCTGTGCCGTTGGTCCCCAGTCCTGGCCCGGCCCTCTGTGTCCCCCAGCCCTTGTGGCTGCACATCTGTTGGCAGCCATTGTGTCCTTCGGCCATTTTCCTACTTGGGGGAGTGGCTCTTAGTGAAGGGGCCAGAGCAGTTCTGCCGTCCACTAGCTACCATGCCCTGAGCTCGCCGCAAGGCTTTGCTGGGCCTCAGTTTTCCCCACTGTGAAAGGGGCACAAAGGGCCCCCTGCCTCTCAGCTATGGTGGAGCTTACAGAAGAAAATGGTCTTAAAGGCATTTTGTAAGCTGGAGCCCACTGAGCAACGGGAATGTTCATGACCCATCAGCACGCACACACCACGCTGGGAGCCACGTGCTCCTGGGGTTCCAGACAGTTCCTGCCGTACACTCGGGTGAAGGAGCCATCTCCCTTATTCCGGGCTCTGTTGGGCCAGCGGAGCTGTGTGGTGCCCCATGGTGGGGTCCAGCTGGGAGACCCAGGGCGCAGGACACGTACCCCATACCCAGCTGGGAGCTTGGCCAGCCCCCTGGCCCAGTGGGGTCAGAGGCCACAGGTCGGGGATTAAGGGCCTGGTCCTAGGACTCCCCAGGAGGCCACAGCAGCTCCGCAGGAAGGTCCCAGGAGGCAGCCAGGGACCCATCTCTAGGCCTCAGCTCTGGGGACAGAAGGTATGTTGTGCCTCTTGCTGGTCCATGTAAGAAGAGCCACATAAACATGTGTGTGCATGTGCCATTGTCACGTGCACAAGGGACAGTAAGCCTACATTTGGAGGCATATCCAGCCCATGAACACACACACACCCCCTACTCACACACATTTGCACCCATTTATATTTGCACACCGGCCGGCAGGCAGTCTCCCTGGAGACCTGGCCTTGCAACCTGGGGAGCCGCCAGCTCCCTTCCGGCTGGGAGGCAAGCACCTCTCTCCCTGCCACACTTTCCAACCCCCTGGGAAGTGCTCAGGTCTCGTCTAGTTCGCCCTGGCATGGTATCGATGGGGAGGTAGAGGCCCAGAGAGGCTCGGGGACATCTCTGAGGTCACACATGGCTGCGCTCAGAGGCTGGGGCAAAGCTGTAGCACACACCGCCATCCTTCCCCCCCACCCTCCCCTGGGGTTGCCCAGGACCCTCCCCAGTGACGGCCCCAGCAGCTTCTGGCCCAGAGCTAGTGTCCGCAGTCCTTGGGGAGGGAGGAATGACCGCTTCCCCCAGTGCCCCCTGCCCCCAGCAAACAGGCAGCAGGCTGTTTCCACCGTGGCCCATGGGGACGGGTTCCGAAACCCTTTCTCAGGGCCTGGGGTGAGAGCAGACCTAGTGTGTGCTCACCCTAGCGGGGCCCCCCGGGATGGAACCAGAGGGGCTAGGAACCAAGGTGTACGTCTCTGATATCTGCCGCGGGGCATTCTCAGAGGCGGCCCCCACCCGGCCCCCACCACTCTGACCAGAACACCATCAGAACTGCCTGGGAGACAGCGACTTCCTGGTCCCCCGAGGCATCCACATACAAGCTGGATGCTCACGGGCAGGAGGGAAGCCCCAGAGGGAAGCCGGCCTCCGTGGGGGCTGGACAACCTGACTGCTAGGCTGAGAGACCGACTGAGCATGATGGCACCTGGAATGGCCCAGTGAGGCCCCCAGCAGGGCAAGAGGGACCCTGAGCTGGGGTTCTGGGCCTAGACAGGGGCTTGAGTGGCCCCAACCCTCCATGATGCTGCAGAGAGGTGACATGTGGACCCCAGAACCAGGCCAAGGGGAGAACCGGCATTTCCTCCTGGCACCCCGAGCCCAGTGCCCTGGCAGACGCCCCAGCGGGGTACTCACCCAGCACCCCCAGCAGGGACAGGGCGGCCAGTTGCTGGGACCCCATGGACGCGGCCTTTTCTTGCCTCAGCCTCGGCGAGCTTGGCGCCGATGGGTGAGGCTGTCTGACCCGGGTCTCCCTCTCGGCGAGGAGGGGCGGGGCAGGGAGGCTGGGGTAGGGGTGGGACGTGGGGAGCAGGCAGTGCCGGGCCTGCGTCACCCATGTTTGAAGTTGAACTGTCAACTTCCTCCTGGTAAAACCACCTGTCCCAGTTCGCATGGCGGGCCTGGCTTCTGCCAGCTTCCTGCCCGCGGTGCCCAGGGCTGGGGCAGTGCCCTGATCATGCCACGCTGGGAGGGGACCAAGAGGCAGGGGTCCCACCGAGATGGTGCTGAGCTGTGTGGGGAGGTGAGAGGTGGGAAGTGGGGAGCACACCAGTTCTTGCTTTAGGCTCAGTGATGAGAACCCAAGTGACACCCCCATCTGGCCGTATGGGGATGGGGTGGCAGTATGAGGTGAATCCCCACAGGTGGTATAGTCGACTCTCAGTTAACAGGCACCCATGGGGGTTGGTAGATGCCGGATAAATGTAAGCAGACTCTCCATGAACTGGAACTCAAGCCACCAGCAAAAATCTCAAACAAGCAAGGTTTTGTTGATGGTCACTCCTGTTTAACAGAGAGCCTAATGTGTTTAACCAGCAGGCACATGCAAGGGCGCCTCCAGCAATGCCCGGCTTATGCCAGAGGGTGTGTGTGTGACCTCCGTGTTGGGGTGTGTAATTGCTATGTTGGCATGGATGATCTCTGTGCTGTTGCTCTCGGGGGGCTGGATTCCACCTCAGGCCTATTGAGGAAGGGGCAGGGCCGCTAGATTTCTGCAAGGTAAGTGGGGGAGCCTGGGACAGAGGCAGGGCTCCAGCCTCCCAGGGCCTGGGCACGGCCTGGGCAAGGTGGACTGAGGCCCAGACACAGTGCTTAGAGCTTCCTAGTCTGGGCCATTGCGGCTGACGGGGACCTGAGGACAGCTGAGGGTGAAGGGTTGGAGGGTAGGGGTCTGAGCCAGCCTCCCAGCCTTACCGACCCCCCACCCCCCAGTAGTTCCAGGTCCTCCGTGGCTGGGAGGGGGCTTCTCCTTCCCTGAGCCAAGCAGATGATCTCAGCAGCTGCTTAGAATACCCATGTAGCTCCCCAGCACTAAGCATCCCCCAGTCTCCCCTACACGAGGCCCGGAGCGTCCCAGGGGCTTGAATCATTTCACCCGAGGGATCAAGGACTGTTCTGCCACAACAGGTGTGATTGGGGGTCACAGCCTCAGGCACCATTGGGAGGTGATCTCTCCTCAGTGTGCAGCCAAGCCCTTCCGGGCCCTGCTCTGCCTCACCAACATCCTTCCGGACCTGCGACTCTGCAATTCCCAGACTTTTCATTCATTCATTCCTTCCTTTGTTCATTCAACAAATATGTGCTCCAGGCCAAGCACCAGGGATGCAGAGATGAGTGGTCCTTGCCCTGTTTACACTCCAAGGACGGGGTGTTTGGAAAGCTTTTATTGGTCACACTAGCTGAGTGTATTTGGTGGCCCTTCCTCGTCCCTATACCACCCTCTGTTTACATAATTGCTGGAAGAAAGAATTTTATGGAGCACCTACTGCGAGGCAGGGGCGTGGCCTGCCTCATCTTCCCAACTGTCACGGGGAAGTGGGTGGAGTTTTCCATTTCACAGATGAGGAAACCGAGGCTCAGAAAGAACCACACTTGACCTCCGGAGGTCAAAACTAAGGTCTGAACTCAGGATTCTCTCACTTTACAACCCTTGTCACTACCCCATCCCCACCCCTACTTAACAAAACACTCGGCTTTGTATTCGGTCTCAAGAGTCTTCATCATAGGCAAGGTTATAGTTTCTCATCTTTTTGTGTGTTTGTTGGTTTGTTTGTGGAAAATGGAAAGCAGCCCAGGGCAGGGGTTGCTGCCTTCCAGGCCTCTGGGTTTGGGTACCTGACCCCATCCCAGTGGAAGGGGTCCCAGCACTCCCCAAACCTTCCCCTCCTTCAGCCTGCTCCTAGGATCCCGCCTCTGCTTCCGTGAGCCCCTCCTCCCTGCCGCCCACCTCCCTTCCCCCCTCCCGGCCTCCAGGCCCACCGTCCCCAGCTCAGACCCCAGATCCCTGGCGGCGTTTCCTGTCCTCATCACGCTCATTTTCCATGACACAAGAGGAAGTCAGCTGCTGAGCCCCGGCTGGGTTTTCCATGCCGCCGGCCCGGGTGGAGGCCCAAGGTGGGGGCGGGGGAGGGGGTGAGCAGCCCCCAGGGCCAGGCGTCAGTACCTCGTCGGCCTCTGCAGGAGAGGCGCCTGCCTGCTGCCCTGGCCGCACCAGGTAACCGCGGGGTGTGCGTGAGCCCATAGGTAGACCAGCCCCGCAACAACGCAGCGCTCTGTCCCCAGCGACCGCAGGCCAAAGGGGGACAGGGCTTGCGTGGGGAAGGGGGAGGGGCTGAGGGTTCCGAGGGAGGGAGGGGCGTCAGCGGGAGGGGAAGGAGACCGGGAAATGTGACTTGTGCTTAGTAGGACCTCAGTGGTGAATGAATGAAAATGAATGAATGCATATAAGGATGGTTCCCAAGGACCACAGGGTGCTGGCCTGGTGGCTGCAGGCAGCGCCTCAGCTCAGAGGGGCCGCAAGAGCCCTGTAAGTACTTGTTGGTTGAGTGACTCAGGGACCTGAATTCTTTGATTTCTGTACTTGGCAGCCTGGAGAAAGAGGTGGTTGAGGGGAGCAGGCTTTGCAGCACCCCCCACCCCTCTAGCTCAGGAAGTGCACCTCCTCCCCCAGCTTTGCTCCTGCTCCGTCAGATCCCCGGTGGGGCGGGGGCGGGGGCGGGGGGAGAAGGAGGGACATGCGAACTGAGTGGGCATCAGGGACGCTGGCCCAGGCGGGCACCAGCATTAGAGTTCAACCTCTGCCCCAAATGGCCATGTGGCTGCTCCAGGCCTCAGCTGACTTACTGTGTCTGTAAAATGCGGGGTTGGATGTTCCTGGGGCCAGGGCTCCTGTTCCAGGTCCCCTCCCACACACCCCCCCCACGGCGGCATTGGAGTTGGGTGGGGGATTTCTCTGTTCTGGACCCTGGAGGGTTTGCCTCTTTCTCCTGAGTGAGGTGATCAGTCCTGGGACTTTTGGGGAGAGGCAGAGCATTGGGGGGTGCATGGATGGGGGTGTGCTGGCTCTGCCTCCGGCTCAGGGTGTACACTTTTCCAGAGTCCAAGATGGGAGTGGGGTCCAGACTGTGCTACCAGACCACACTGGCCTCCCATCCCTGGGGGAAACGTGGAGAGAATGACTCACGCAAGTTACCCAAACTCGTCTGTAAACTGGTGGTTTGAAGATGGAGCAGACCAGCTGTGCAGATAACAAGGTGACTGAGTAGCACGGCCCAGGCTGCAGGCACCATTGTAATCGCATCCATAACTGTTATGCAGATCCCTGCGGGGTGGGGCGCCTAGGGCTCTGGGGTCCAGAAGCCTCCTTTCCATCCTGACTAGGTGGGTGACCTTGGGTAAGTCATCTCCCCTTTCTGAGCCCCACTCGGCTTCCTCTATAAGATGGGGGTGGGGAGGACCCCCCGCGTTGCAGGGCTCCTGGCAGGTTGCATTATGGTGACACGGAGGGCTTGCAAACCCGAAAGCTCGCCCTTGAATGTGAGGACTAGTCAGTGCAGGCTGCACTCACCCCAGCCTCCTCACAGGGGCTGTGTGCAAGGGGGCTATGCAGATGCCCTTGAACGAGTGACCTGCCCTTTGCACTCCCACCCCCACCAGCGGGCTGCAGGCCTCCTCACGGCGTGTGGTGCAGGAAACACATCCCACAGCCCGTTGTCCCCATGCACGGGGTGTGTGACCCACGTATCTCGAGGACTCTGCGTTCACGCTTTCTCTTCTGTTGCTTCTGTAAGTAAGGCTGGATTTCTTCAACCATGGAGTCTGTTTGGATTGAGAAAATAAGGTCACTTAGTAGGTAGAGTAGGCCGCGTGTTAACCAAGCCCGTGTTTCAGATGAAGTAACAGAGGGCCAGAGAGGTTGGGTGAATTTCCCAAGGCACACAACTCACTGACTGAGGTTTGGCCTGCAGACGACCCTTTCCCAGACTGTCTCCCTCTCCCCTCTCAGCCTGGTGCTTCCCTGCCCTTTGGGGGCCTAGGAGGCCCCCAGGCCCAGCTCTGTGTCCTTAGCCCATAGCCAACGCTCTTGGAGCCTCAGATCCTTTCTGTGAAATGGGCAGAACAGAGCCTGCCTGGAGGGTTAGCGTTTCTGAAGTCTTTGGTGCTGTGGGAATCTCTCTTTTCTCTGCAGTACCCAGAACCCATCACAAAGCTATTTCTAGAACAAATGAATGAATAAATGAATGAATGAATGAATGACAAGGAGGCCCCCTCCTAGGCCTGAGCTTCCAGGCCAGTGGGAGACCCTGCCACCCTCCCCAGGCAGCTGGGATGTCAGCTGGGACAGCCTCCCGAGAGGGAGCAGGCAGGAGGAGGTCTGTCATTCACTCTCTGGGAGAGCCAAGGAAGGAAGGCTTCCTGGAGGGGGTGACATCCAGGCTGAGACCTGAGGGTGAGTAGTTTGCCAGTGTGTCTCTAGGATTGCTTTTCCAGGCTGAGTGAAGGCAAAGGCTTCTGGGTTCTATTAGCACAATAATCGTGTTGCTATTACAGGTGAGAAGGGTCTAGAAGTTGGGGGACCCGAGTATGGGTCCTGACTCAGCCCCTCGTTCTGTGCCTAGGGTAGAGTGTCTCCCCCAGGCCTCGGTTTATTTATAAAATAAAGGTGCTACACCAGATGGTCCGTGAGATGCCTCAATCTGGGAGTAGAGTCTTTAAAAATATATATCATTTGCCAGGAGCTGAAAAATTGATATAGCCTTTTTTTTTTAGAGAGGGAGGGAAGGTGGGAGAGGGCACCAGCATTCTGGACACACTCAATGGTTTGGTGGTTACCAGGATAGGGAAGAGGAG
>PVKE010040887.1:0-14419 GCA_004027555.1 Craseonycteris thonglongyai | reverse complement strand
AAAGGGGAAAGAGAAAGAAGGAAAGAGGAAAGGAAAGAAAAAAATGAAATAAAATGTTATAGATACTAGTATATAGAAATATGTATGGTATATCTATGTGCATCTATATACATGCATATATATAGTACAATGGAGATGTAGAAAAAGAAGGGACCAGTTCTACTTAATAAAGTCAGAAAATTCTTTGTAGGAGAGACAGGAGATTTAAATATTAAGAATATATTTGGGGGAAAGCCGGGACGGCTCAGCGGGTTGAGCGCTCGCTTTGGGGCCATGAGGACCGAGGATCGAATCCCGGCTCCGGCCCAGGCAGGACCCACGTGATGAACTGGGGAGTTCCCACAGTTTGGTTCTCTAACTGTCTCTGTCTCTGTCTCTCTCTCTATCTGTCAAAAAGTAAAATAGAAATAACTATGCACTGAAGACAAAAAGATAATTTCTCTCTATAAATGTGAAAAAGATAAAAATAAAAAAAAATAAAAAAAAGAATATATTTGTTGGACATGCTGGGATAGCTCACCAGGTTGAGCACTTGCCTTGCAACCTCGAGGTCCTGGGATTGAATCCCAGCCCCGACCCATGCAAACCCATACGCCAAACTGGGGCATGCCTTTCATGTGGGAGGTCCCCAGTTTGGCTCCCGCCCTGTGTGATCCCACATCCACCTGTGTGGAACAAAACCATGTCACAACTAATGTTGTATAACTGTGGAGACTGCTCTGGACTTTCTCCCTTCTGTATCTCTCTCCCTCACAAACAATAAATCTTTTTTTTTTAAGTATCTTTAAAAACAAATAAAAACTAAAATTGTATTTGTCATCATGTAAACTAAACTGTGCAGCTGGAGGTAAATAGAGCAAGTAATTTAGAGTCAAGAGAGCTTCCAGGTAAAGGAAACAGGAATGTCCTTGAGGAAAATATGCATCAGGAAATAGAATGCGGTGTTGTTAGCATGGCAGGTGGCCCTGCATGGCTGGAACAATGGACGGCTGGGAGGACTGGTGCGAAGAGGCAGGAAGAGGTCCTGGTGTTCATGATCGACGTGCTGAGATTCAGGGCTGTGCTGAGCTCTGATTTTATTCTAGAAGCTGTGCCTTTCAAACTGAGGTTATGTATATAGGGAGCTATGTCCCAGAGAGGGTCACAAAAAGTCCTAGCAGGGGAAGCTGGGATGGCTCAGTGGGTTAAGCGCTCACTTTGCAGCCCCGGGGACCAGGGATCAAATTCTGGCTCCAGCCCAGGCGGACCCATATGTTGAACTGGGGAGTTTCCCCGGTTCAGTTATCTATCTATCTATCTATCTATCTATCTATCTATCTATCTATCTATCTATCTATCTATATCATCTATCTATCATCTATCTACCTATCATCTACCTACCTACCTACCTACCTACCTACCTACCTACCTACCTACCTCTCTCTCACTCTCTCTCTCTGTCAAAAACAATTAAAAAAAAAAAAAAAGTCCTAGCAGAACTTCAGGGCATATCACTTTCCTCTGAAGATTTCAGAAGCAGAATTATTTTATGTTAGAACAAATACAAATGCATAACTGAGTGTGCTGGCATATCCACATGAATTTTTAAGGTAAAATAAAGATTTCAAAGAAGTTATAGACTGACAGTCTGTGTTGACTTTGCCTATTAGGGGTATTTCAATGGAAAAGTTTAACAAACACTAGATAATTAAAAGCCTTTAAAGGAGGGGATACTTGGGAGCTTTTAAAGCTGGGAAGAAAATGACTGACGTCTCAGTGTCATTTGAGCAGGCATGTCAGCCAAAGGATAGGTTAGTAAACTGCAGCAGGACCAAGAGGAAGTGGTAAGGAAAAGACAGTACACACAAGAAATGTAAAAACAGAAGCATTCACTTAGTTCCTAGCAAGATATAGATGACAAAGTTCAGAAGGCAAAGGGAGTCTAGGATGACTCCATTTCTGGGTCGAGTTACGACATAGATCTTATCTACCATGATTCAAGACTTGGCAATGTGTAAGAGGTGAGGGTATGGTGGCAAATATGAGTCCACTTGGAAGTGCTTGTGGGAATCTAGGGGAAGATGTCCAATAGAAAACTGGATATAGATTTGAAGTATTGAGAAGGGTCTAGTCTTATATGGGCTTGTGGGTCTTTAACACATAGGGAGTAGTTGATACTTTGGGGACAGATCAGATCGATACAAATGAATAGTGAAAAGGGAACACAGTTAAAGCAGAACCTCAGCCTAAATATACCCTTTGGTCTAAGCATTCTGTTTTGAAAATAAATTATAAGGAAAGAGAAAAAGATGCTGACCAGAGAGTAATTTATAATAATAAAAGATTTTTAAACAATCCAAATGTCAAACAGGGCAATGGTTAAGTAAATTAATATAAAAGGGCTGTCCAGAAAGTATCCAGCCATGTAATATGAAAAACAGAGGCATGTATGCTGGATTTTTTTCTGGACAACCCTCATGTCTTCATTTGGTGAAATTTTAGAAAGCCGTAAAAATGGATAAGAAGTTCATTTAAAAATAATAAAAAGTTTACAATATTGAGTCTAATTCCACCTATAACTTTTTCAATTTAATATAATTCTAAAACACATATAATGATGTTTCTATATGTACAAGTGACAAATGTGTGCATATGATATACGAAGGCTGTCCAGAAAAAAATCCATTGTCAAAATGCTAATGTGAATGGATACATGACTGAATACTTTCTGGGCAGCCCTCTGTACACATTTACATACTAACAGGGGGATGGGGACAGGGGGGAAAGACTGGGGGGAAAAAATGCCAAAATGCTGAAACTGGGGGATGGATGCTATGTTTGATTCATTTAAATATTTTATGAACTTAATTTTAGAATTTCATTTTAAGGAACAAATTTTTCTTTAATAGTATGCATTCTCTATTTGTTTTTCTCATACAATCTACAAGTTATTAGCCAAATGACCATGCAATAAACTTGAACTATTAAAAAGATACATAGAATGAAATGAAAGCCAGAAATAAATATCATTTAAACATATGATCTTGTTGCCACCATGAGACTTTAAGTTAAGCCACTCTACTGTTGCACTGAATATTTAGCAAAACTCAGTAGAGCCACAGGAGTCATTCAACAAATATTTACTGAGCACCTAATATATGTAGGTCCTCTGTATGAGTGCTATTTTGGAATGTTTCTGTAAATCAAGGAATCAGTTTCCAATTTTCTTTCTTTTTTATTTTTTTTAAGATTTATTTATTGTTTTTGACAGAGAGAGAGAGAGAGAGAGATACAGAGACAGAGACGTAGAGAAGTGGGAGGGCCCAGAACAGTCTCCATAGTTGCACACCATTGATTTTTCAACATAGTTTCATTCCACAGGTGGGCGGGGCTGCACAGGGCAGGAACTGGGCCGGGGTCTCGCCCCGGTGAGAACTGAACTGGGGGCGCTCCCCAGTTCAGCATATGGGTCTGCACAGGCCAGGGCCGGGATTCAATCCTTGGTCCCTGGGGCTGCAAAGTGAGCGCCTAACCCACTGAGCCATCCAGGCTTCCCTCTAATTTTCTTCAAGTACATTTTTCTCTACCTAGTTATGTTCAAATGACACTTTAAATAAAACCATCTTTGCTGACATCTAACTTTGACCTATTGATATTCTTATAATTTTATGATGTACCAGTTTTGTGTGTTAACACAGAAAGAAAAAGAATAAAATTTGAACGATATGGGGAAATAGGCCATATTATACATTCCTGTTGAGAGTGTGAATGGGTACAACTTCTGTGGAAAGGTATTTGGCAATATCTACAAAATTTTTAAAATATACATCCTTTTGACTGAGTAATGAAGTCATTCTACTTTTAGAAATGTATCCTATTGCTATCATCACATATGTGGAAAATAAAGTATGTACAAGGACAATCATTGCAGCACTCTTTATAATAACAAGATATTGGCAGTATCCCAAATGTCCTTCCACAAAGGACTAGTTAAGTGTTAGACTACAATTATACAATGAAACAGACAGAAATAGTCAAAATTACACAACTATTTTTTGTACTGATATGAAAAAAATCTCCAGGAATATATATATACACACTAATTGAACAAAGCAAGGTTTAATATTAAAATATACTGAGGGTAAGTGGGGAGGGGAGTGGGGTAGTAGGGAGGGGGAATCAAATATATGGTGATAGAAAGAGAGCTGATTCTGGGTCGTGAGCACATGATGCAATAATACATAGACGATGTCATATAGAATTGTACACCTGTAACCTATGTAATTCTTAGCAACCAATGTTAGCTCAATAAATTTAACAATTAATAAAAAATTTAAAACAAAATTAAAATATATAAAGAATACCACTATTTGTGTAAAAACAGTTTTTTCCCTACAAATGGATATAATAAAACCGACTTTCTGCTTATAAATGCATAGGCTAACCCTGGAATAATACAAAAAAAAAAAAAAGTAGTAAAAGTGATTGCTTCTAGGGAAAAGAAATGGATGGCTAGGCAGATGAAGGAGGGAGCAATTTGTGTGGCATAACCATGTACATTCATTGGCCACTCAAAAAAATAAAAAATAGCAAAACAAAGTCAACATTCTTTTCTGGAAAAAAAAATTAAAATTTAACTAAAATCAAGCTGCAGATGGAACTACCACCATTCAAAGCATTTTTCCTTTCAGATTAGTTTTTGTTACTTAGCTTAGCTATTATCAGTAACACATGGGGAAGTGGGACCAAAAAGAGGCAGTTCATGGGCTTATAAAGAAACCATATTATACTCCTCCCACCGCCCTTCCTCATTGCCTCCACGCACCACCCCCACCAAATGGGGTGGGATTGGAAATGCCAAGTTAGAGTTCTCACTTAATTACATATTATTTATTCTAACAAATACCAAATGCACTGTCCTTCACCCTGTGGATCTTCTCCTCATCTCTTGATATTGCCCTGGAGGTGTTGCCCGTGAAATCGATGGAGAAACAAGTTCAGGTTTACACCGATCCAAAACATTTTACAGAAATTGAGTGTTTCATTATGTGGAGAAATATAAAGTCTACCTCAGCAAAAATATTTTCATTCATGTGACATATTTCATGAGGTGACAATAATGTTTCTTACGGTGGCATCTACTTAAAATGAGGTTCCAGCATGCTGTTCCAACCTGTGTAATTCTGAGAGATTCCAGAAAGTTCCACAACCAAAATCGCACTCATTCATCTAATTCATCACCCTTAGACTGAGAAGTTACAGTGGCAACAATCAGACAAATATTATTCAACACTATGCGTTCCATTTTATTTCACTTGCTTTCCTTCTCGGGTACATTTTCATTCTCAGGTATAATTTTATTTGTGTATATTTTAAGGGTATGCTGAAAACCTAGAAAACAACACTGTATGATCTCTTGTCTTTTATTCTAACCTTAAATTAGGATACAACTGGCCTTAAAATATAAAATATAAAATATAAAACACAAATGGAATTTTGACATGATACACTAAGAGGCACCTTGTCACGTGGCAGATTGATTCACTCGGTGAACATTTATTGAGCCCCTGCTATGAGCAAAGCACAATGCCAGGCAAATGGGAATAGTATCCATGCCTTGTTCTTGGGAACTAGCAGCCCTGCCAGTGAGGGTGGCTGGCCTGTGTAAACGACCAGCTGTGATTTGAGCCCGAGTGCAAGTTGATAACTAGAGGAAAGAGAGAGAAAGTCTGACTGGGGTAAGAGAGGGGAAGACGCAGACAGGTGGCTTTTGAGGTGAGTCTTCCAGGTGTGGAAGGAGTTTGATAGGCTTCAAGAGCAGAGTTGCACAGTCCAGGCTGCAGGTAGAGGAGGAACAAAGGCAAAGCACTGTGGGGGGAATGACGGAGCAGGAACTGGTTCTGGGACGGGTGGCCCTGGGGCTGAGGCTGCTTATGAAGTCTGCAGAGCGGAGCATGAGCCCAACATGGTCCATCAGCAGGGGCTTGGCCCTGGGCTTAGGGGTCAGGGCTCATAAGGAGCTAATGATCGTTTGGGGGGCACTTCACGGAATAATGTGCTCTCCTGTGTTTTAGAGAAGCACTGTGAACACTGGAGGAAGGATGGGTGAAAGTGTGGGGGGCAGGGGGGCCAGTGAGGACGCCATGGTGTTGTCCGGGTGTGGAATTACGATTGCCAAAATTAGGTCAGGGCAGAGAGGACAGAAAGGGGAGACTGGAAAGGTAGAAGGAGGGAACTAGAAAAGGGAGGAAGGGACCGGGACACTGTGGGAGTTAAATAAGATCATATATATATATATATATATATATATATATATATATATATCTCTCATATGTCCAGTTTAAGGGCTTTGACCTCCTCCTCAAACACCCCCCCCCACACACACACACACCAAAAAAACATGTTAATAGAAAAGAGAAAAAGAAGACTTTTCTGGAGACAACCTCTAGTCTGAATCATACTGATAAATTCATTCGTTTATTTAATAAGTATTTTTAAGAGCCATATGCTAGGCGTAGGAGATACAAACAAGAAAAAGACATTCCTGCGCTCAAGAAGATGGACAGTGTAGTAAAAGTGCAACTATATTAAACTGATAAATGCTGTGTAGGAATATTTAAATGGTGCTTGTAAGAGTATATTAGTGTTCTTTCGCCACTCTCACAAATTATCACAAACTTGGTGGCTTAAAACAATACAAGTTTATTTTCCTTGCAGTTCTGGAGGCCAGAAGTCCAAAACGGATTTTTCCAAGGTGAAAGCCCACTCAGGAAGCTCTGGTTGAGAATTCATATCTTTCCTTTTTTCCAGTGTCTAGTGGCCACCTGTGTTCCTGACCTTGTGACCTCTTCCCCCACCTTCAAAGCCAGTGACATATAGCATCCTCTGTGACACAGCTTCCCCCTGCTTCTGTCACCTAGCCTTTTCATCTATGATCAAATGTCCCTCTTATCGGATACTTGTGATTACATTTAGGAACTACCCAGATAACCTGGGATCATTTCCCCATTTCAAGAACTTTATCCCCTGTGCAACAGCCCTTTCTATACAAGGTAAATTCCGCAGAATCTGCCGCAATCACAAGAAGTATAGAGAAAGGGATCCTAATTCAGGCCCTTTATCCTTGAGGTTAAGTGAGCCATTTGCAAGTGTTAAGCAAAGAAATTATAGAGTAAGATTTGCATAGGACAGATTGAAGAGCTGGAACCAGGGAACCCTTACAATAATCCAGGTAAATTTTGACTAAAACAGTAGTAGTTGGATTGGGTGTATGAGAGAGAAATGGCGCCAATGGCTCTTTGAGGATTGTTGAATGCAGTAAATGATTTCTGGTTTTAGCAACCGGGTGCCATACACCAAGGTTTGTAATACAGGAGCAGGAGCAGATTTGGGAAGGGGTTGGAGAACCTTAAGTAGGGAGGGAAATTTTTATCTAAGAAAAAGTATGTTCTGCGAATTAAGCAACTTGCTTGCTAGCTAAGTTTCAGATTGCAATTCATTCTTAAAGATTGGATTGTGATAAAAATCCAGAAATCAATTAAGTTACACAACTTCTATCACTAAATGTTATCCTCACATTCATTGAACAGAATCTAAGAGTGTTAAGGAAAAATAAGTATGTAATTACATTGAAATGTCTTTTTCTATCTGAACTGAAACCATAAACTATCAATGCTGTAAAGAATCTTAAGCATCGTTTTCTAGGCCACAGTTCTCAGCTTTTTCTCCCCCACTACCACACACCCTATTGATGAGGAGAGCAAGCTCCTCTGGTTACATCCAAGCACACCAGATATGTTCTCTGCCCCGTTACGAGAGCGCGTTAGAATAAATTAATAGTTATTTATCAGGATAACTAAATTAATTTTTTAAGTACTTTTATAACCTGTAACTAACTACTATGAGACACCCCCCACAATGGATACCAGCACATTGGCACAACACCACACTGAGAACAACCAATTTGGAGTCTCTAAGCCACCCACAACAAATGCAGCCAGCACAGTGACAGGCCTGTCACTGAGCTCATTAGTAGTGTACTTTTGATGAAAGCCTGGACTTGTGATTTTTCAGCCCACTGCTGCTTCTAGTACCCAATCCTTCTCCATTTCCTCTCTAAAGACTACCTTCAACCTCCTTTTACCACCCAGAAGAAGCAAAACCTTTTATCTTTTTGTTTGTTTGTTTGTTTTGTTAAAATCTATTTCTTTGAGTTCCATCCATCTTGAATCCCAGCAAGTCTCTTTGCCATGACAGTGTCCCCAGGACTCCTTGTCCCACCTGCTCTCTCTCCCTCCTTTGTGCTCCGCACACTTAGTGTGCACTGCACGCTTTACAGTCGTGTTATATCTGCATTGCTTTGTCCTCTAATTTCCTTATATGTGCATGTCTTGTCTCCCTGGTAGATTTATGTGGTCCTTGTAGAGTTTCATAACCCAGTCCTCAACAACTAAAGAGGTGATGTATAGTATGGAAGTCAGATTGCTGAGATGTTCAGAACAGAGATGGATGCTGCTTCATTTGACAAGACAGAAAGCTCCCCCCTCTGCACTGCAGAGATCTGTTCTATATTCTGCAGTTGTTCTGTGTGTGAAGATGGGAAAGAGAATTCTGTCTCAGCCTCAGAAACAGTTCATAGGCCCCCATAAACAAAGGGAAAATAAATCACCTTTAGAGTCTCGTGTTCCTAAAACCTAAAGTTTTAGGTTTGATGCTTCTTGTTTCTTTTCCCCTAAAAATCTGTTTTATCGTCGTTTCCTGCATATTGAATCACTTTTTTGTTTTGAATGTCTTGCTTTCTGCTATCTTGATCTTCTATAGTACAGCAGATATCTCTGAGAAGAATCTGTGTGATTAAGGCTAGATCTGGATCGGACTCTCCAAATTGTTTATCCAACACAGCTCTTTAAAATCCCAAAGGGACTTAACTATTCAATAACATTTGTGAGCTATTCTTTTGCATTTTTGCTAAGCCTAGATAGTGCCCCCCAAAGGCTATAAACAAAATTAGATCATTTTAGCTTTCTTTCCACCTGACTTAATTTATTTCTATTTTAGAGGCCCCACTTTGTAGATTCTGTTTTTATTTTTAAAGACAGGGTTGGTATAGGAGATGAGTAAAAATCCATAGGAATACACAGGCAGAAAGCATTTTGAATGTGAAATCCAATTCTGCTGAATCAATACTTAATCTGCAATAAATAACACTGGCATGATGCCAGTCCATAAAATAAATCATAAAATGCTATAGCATATTCTAGTGCCTAATAGGCTTCTCGGGCAAACAGTATTAAATTGGGGCAGGGCCCTTCTTAAGATAATACAGTTTGGCTTGTGCATGATAATTATAAAATAAAATGCTTTTCCATTTTGTTAGGTATCCAATATTGGTCAAACACTGCACTAGGCGCAATGAGTAGAGAAATGGGCATGCATACCATTTTAACACAGGATTCTAAGTTTTATGACAAATGCAGGTCAAGGGTGTGATAGGCACATTTAAGAGAAACACCTCATCTAGCTTAGGGGCATTGGAGAAGCTGTCCCTAGAGGAAGTGATAACTGACTTGAGCATTAAAGAATAAGGAAAATCAGACGATGAACAAAGAGATGCTTCGGACAAAGGGAGCAGCATGTGCAAAGTCATAAAGACAAAGGTGTATGGAACCTTGGGGACATGGCCAATAGTTTAGTAGGAGTAAAGGTAGAAGATTTGAGACAGATTATCAGAATCTAAAATTTCAAGCAGGTTAACCAAATAGAGAACATGAAGGGCCTTATCCCATAAGCATCTGGTCAGAGGGAGGCCCACTGAGTTCCAAGGACTGGGGAAACTATGTAACTTTGAAACGATTATAGAGCCATGAAAAGTATATGAAATTACCTAGTAAGTGATAAAGTGCCAGTCACAGTCCTTTCTGTACAGCAATAGAGCAAAAATCACAAGTTGTTTTTTAGGACAGAAAACACACATACAAGATATACTATATTACAGACATTACCAAATTCAAACATTTTGATCATACTTTTTATATGACCTATAAGCCAGGGGTGTCCAACCTTTGGCTTCCCTGGGCCACATCGGAAGAAGAAGAAGTGTCTTGGGCCACACAATAAACACATTCACAATAACAGCAGCTGATGAGCTTTTTAAAAAATCACAAAAACATCTCATCATGTTTTAAGAAAGTTTGCGAATTTGTGTTGGGCCACATTCAAAGCCGTCCTGGGCCGCATGTGGCCCCCAGGACACCAGTTGGACAAGCTTGCCTTACGCCAGAGTAAAGATTTCAGAGCTTTGTCCTAAAGGCAACCACTGAAGAAGGTTAAGCGGTAGAGCGATAAGATTGCATATACGGTTTTAGTATACTTTAGTGGTGGTGTTGAGAAGGCTGAATGGAAGGTAAGACAGACTTAAGGCAGGGAACTATTCCCATAATGTACAGGAATAAGGATGAGGGCCTGACCTTTGTTGGAAGTAAGCAGAGAGAGAGACTTATCGGGTCACATCAATAGAATTTGAAAGAGAAGAAAATCTCTAAAATTGTTCCACCTAAGTTTATGACTTAGGCCGCTAGAATGAGGGGGACGTCTGTTAAGAAACCTAGCAAAAGAGTAATGCGCTGGCTAGGAAAGCGAAAGATGGTTTTATCTAGGGACATCCTGAGCTCTCAGTGCCCCTGAGACAAGCAGATGGAGATGTCCAGAAGCCTACAATACACATGAGTTTGGAGCTTGAGATAGAGATTCAGGACTCATTGACTTGCCTACTCAAGATTGTTGCTCCAGAATTACCCCATCTCTTTTGTTTTGTTGTTTGGTTGGTTCGATGGGTTAGGGTGGATTTTTTGCATCAGCAAAAAAGCATGTTATTCCTTCATCTGAAAAAAAAAAAAAAAAATCCTCTCATCTCTACTTCTTCCACCAACTACTGCCCCATTTCTTTGTTCCTTTTTACAGTATCAACTCCTCTCCCTCTAGTCTCTCTTAAGTCACTCCACGTAGGGCTATACCCTCACAAGTTCATCAGACTGTTCTCCGTGTTGCTAAATCCAATGGTCAAATCTTGATCTCGTCTTACTGATTTCTCAGCAACAGTGACAAAGAAAGTGTACATGCTTTGTGTTTCAATACACTTAGCTTTACTTGGCCTCCAGAATAATAAACTCTTCCAAACTCATTGAGAGCTTGATTATTTTGTTCCAGTCTGTTCTTTTTATTTTGCTTATTTTCCTCCTCTTCTTTCCCCTAAACTCTTTTCATTGGAATGCCCAGGATTCAGTCATTCAGTCTTGGACCTTTTTTCTTCTTGAGTTTATCCCTTTAGATAGCTCATTCTCTGCCATATGCTGAGGACTCCCAAATGTGTATCTTCAACCCAAAATGTTCTCCCAAGCTCCTATATAAACATCTACTTGGCATGTCCACTGGGATAGCTAATAGACATCTCAGACTCAAAATATTCAAAACTCGGCACCTAATATCCACTCTGCCAAACCTGCTCTCCCTTCAGCCATTCTCAATTCGGTTGAAGGCAACTCCATCCTTCCAGTTGCTCAGGCCTAAAACCATGAAAAAAAAATCTTTAACTTCTTTCTCTCTCATACCCTACATCTAATCCATTAGGAAATCCCTTTGGCTTTACATTTCAAATAGATTCCTACCATTCCTGACCACCTGCCTCTCTAACTATATTCTTGGTCTAATCAGCATCAGCTCTCACCTGGATTATTGTAGAAGCCTTAAAACCAGTCTCATAGCTTCTACCCTTGCACACACCCTCCTCACAGCACACACACACACATACGCACACTCTATCCTCAGGCAGAATGAAGCTTTAAAGTATAAATCAGATGTGTCAGTCGTCAGCAAAAAATGCTGCAATTGATACCCAAAGTACATAAAATAGCCTAGAAAACTTCATTTGATCTGGGCCCCCATTGAGTGTCTGGTCACATCTATTTCTACCCTCCCCTCAACACTTGGCTCTATCCATACCAGCCACACACATTCCAGGTTTGTCATGGAGCCTTTGCATTAGCTGTTCCCTCTGCCTAAAACACTCTTCCCGGATGCTATTGCTGACTCCCTGTGTTCTTCAAATCTACCGGTACTCAAGTTAGTATCTAAGAATCACCTTCATCACCTCCCCAGAATTCCTGATCTTTCCTATACTCCTCTACCTTTTTCTCTTTTCCACAGCACTTTCCCATTACACAGTACAGTTCACTTATCCCCTGCATTTATTATTTACTATCTCCCTCAACCCCTAGCACCACCACTAGAGTGTGAACTCGACAAGGCAGGAACCTTTGTTTTATTCATTAATGTACCCCAGTCTGTTGTGTATGATATGTATATAGTAAATACTCGTTGACTAAGTGGAAGTATCAACATATATGTAGTAGGTTAAGAAGCCATATTCATTGAAGAGAGAAATAATTGAAAACAACGGACTAATGGCTGAATAATTGGGTATTCCTCCTTTTAAGGGACTGATTGATAGAGGAAGAGAAACCCATAAAGAGGACTGACAGGAAATGAAAAAACCAAAAAAAAACCAGTTGCTGGGAGAAAACTATATATGGGAATATTGTGTCAAAAACCGAGGGAGGAGATTATTTTTAAGCAAGAGGTCAAGTTCTGTGAAAAGCCAGGTGAGGTAGGCCCCTTTGTCCTCCTGAAGCTACTACCCTTCCCCCTGCTTTGCTGACCAGCCTATACCTTTTATGGCCCCATCCGTTCGTTCTCCACATATATCTGCTCGCTCTGCATCTTCCTTAACACTTTCCTGGTGTAAACCTCCTCTCTAGTTGCGTATACCTCTCCATTGATTTTTTGGAAGAAAGCTCACCAACTCACAATTACAGTTTTTATGCAGAGTAACAGGAAATTGTAATGGCTCTGTTTTTGCTATGACTTGCTTAAAGCTTACTCTTGAAGCTATTACTATGCATTTTCTTGGGGGCAAGGGAGGGTTTGTACCCACATGCATAAACAATTTGGGGCTCAGTACTTGTATATAAGAATTTCTTAGGGGCTCTGTTTCTTTCCTGAAACTGTTAACGTCTGTTAAAAATACCTATAGCTTTGGGGAAGCTCAGAGTTTCAGAGCTAAAATTATTTGCGGAATATTTACCAGTAGGTAAAGAATGTTCTCACGGACTAACGGGCTTTTTGAAAAATTTGTTGTTGTGTGGCCTGTGTATGTCCCCAGCCTTCCATGGGGATGACCTGAGGTTCAGCTGTTCAATCAAAGCCATAGTCCAAGGTGTAAGTACCTTCTCTGAACAGGATGAGCTCCACTTGCTCATTTAGCAACATTTTAGAGGAATCGCGATGCTTTCCATTTTGCTATGTACTTGGGAATAACAAAGCATGACCTCTCCTGTGGAGCTCACCCTCTACAGGAGAAGAGAGTCAGTGTCCATAAATAATTACAGACCAACATAAGTGCTACAAAGACACCATCATCTCTAGAATTATCCTAGAGTCAATACTCAGCCACTCTTCCCACCATATGTTGGATCAAGTCAACAGGAGTGTCTCACTGGGGCTATATAGTCAGGGGCAAAGGCAAGATACTCACCACCAGCATCTCCACCCATAGCCCTGAAATCTCCCTGCTCCAAAAGAAACATATAGCACTGTCCCATTTTCAGTACCAACTACCGGTAGTTATTCGCTTTGCTACTCAGTCTTGAAGGAGAAAATCATTGTTTGGTTTTTCTTCACCTATAAAGGATAAAAGACAACGATTCCACCTTTTGTTAGTTGAAAAACCGGTCCTTAGACTCTATGAAATTGAGGAGTAGCTTAGAAGTAGTTACAATTTACAGCAAGAATGAAAAATGAGAATACCAAGAAATTAAATCCCTTCTTCTTTGACATTTTGACCAAAGTAATTTATCTTTAGCAACTCAATGTTTAGTTATTTAGAAAAGGGTCTGATTTTTTAAGAAAATATCAATTGAGCTGTTACTCATGATCTTAAATATGTGGTAGGTATATATCTTTAAGAGAAGTCATCAAAACACTATATAGTGTGTGTATATATGTATGCTGTCCAGAAAATTCCAGCCATAAAAGCTCCTATTTTTTATATTACATGGCTGGATACTTTCTGGACAGCCCTCATATAGTATCATATACAGTATATATAGTTTATAATATTGAATATAAGTTATACCCAATGGGTCACTTTTTATTTTGATAGCACATAAGCCTACAAAATGAAGTTTAAAGAGACAGGTTAGGGGAACTAATCCCCAGTTGCATTTGGTGAATTTGGAGGTGGAGGACAGGAAGGAGAGGATGGGAAGAACACAGATGGTATCATGAAGTGACTTTTATTACAGCACTCTGACACAACCATTTGAAAAGCAGCTATCAATTCACAATAACAACAGCAACAATAATGAAGAATGTGTATTAAAGAAAA
>PVKE010040886.1:0-14407 GCA_004027555.1 Craseonycteris thonglongyai | reverse complement strand
TATGTTCTGAAAGTTTTATAAATATCCTCACCTCTCGTCTGTCCTTTCATTGGTAATATTTGCAACAGCTCCTCTTTTACTGTGAAGTGACTAAATACCATTCTCACCATAACTGCCAACTGTGCAGTGTCTGATATATCTGTTGACTCGTCAAATTGCAGAGAGAAGCAGTCACATATTTCCAAGTCAGTCTTTAACTGAGTTTGCAAGTCTTTTGAAATTGCGTGTATTCTTCTTGTGACTGTGTTATTTGACAATTGTAGGTCTTGTATCGCCGACATAATCGCACGCTTGTTAGAATATTCCTCAAACATACAATCGGCAGCAGTCAGAAATGCTTCTTTTAACAATTCACCATCCTGGAAAGGTTTTTTCTTCTTTGCGAGCATGTGAGAAATTTGGGAAGAAGCAATGGTTGCCTTTTTAGATTTTTCCACATATCTAGTGAAAACAGTCTGTTGAGTAGCTAAACTTCATTTTAGTTGATTTATTTTTTTCTTCCTTACTTCAGATTTAAGTGGATAATTCGTATCAAAAGTGGTATGACTTGTCTGAAAGTGACGTTCAACATTATGTTATTTCGGCACTGCAATACTACTGCCACACAACAGGCAAACGCATTGACCTTCTAAATTAATGAAACAATAGGATTCCTCCCAGTCTGTGTTAAAATTATAGGTTCGTTTTCTCTTATTTGGTCCACTCATTTTAGGACTAAAAACATAAAAGTAAAAATAGTTATAGAACTACAATATCATATCAAATTGCCACCATAATCATAGATGACCTACCTCGCTTTGAGTTCATTTAAAATCGAATATCTCAAAACACTGTGATCCTAGCTAACCGTCACGACCCGATCAGCCCAGCAACCGCAATCCAAATGGCAACTTGGCGTCTCCCGGTTGGGGGGAGGAGAGTTTAAAGAGCGCAGCGGCTACACAAGACGTGACATGTACAAAGGCGAAAGCTAGGGAAACACTTATACATACGATATCGCAAACATACCAACGGATATAATAAAGCTGTGTAGGGGAAGCTGGGATGGCTCGGTGGGTTGAGCGCTCGCTTTGCAGCCCTGGGACCGGGGATCGAGTCCCGGCCCCGGCTCTTGCGGAACCATATGCTGAGCTGGGAGCTCCCCCAGTTCAGTTCTCTCTCTGTCTCTGTCTCTGTATCTCTCTCTATCACTGTCAAAAATAAAAATAAATAAATAAAAATATATTTTAAAAAATAAATAAATAAATAAATAAAATAAAGCTGTGTAGATACTCAAACAATATTTTAAAATTCTAACAAATGTATACAAATAAATTATAGTTTTACTTAGTGTTTATGAAAAACTTCTGATGCAGTGAAATCATGGCGGGCACACACAAATCGGGCCGCAGGCGCCATGGCGCCCACGGGCACGGGGTTGGGAATCCCTGTTATAGAGTAACATTTCAAATTAAACAGGGGGAAGCCGAGATGGCTCAGCAGGTTAAGCGCTTGCTTTGAAGCCCCAGGGACCCAGGATCGAATCTGGGGACCGACCTATATGGACCCATATGCTTAACCGGGGTGTGCTTCCCATGCAGGAGGCCCCCAGTTCGGTTCTCGCCTCCCAGTTCAGCCCCTGGCTCGAGGGGGTGTGCCTCCCAAGCAGGAGGCCCTCAGCCCAGTTCCCACCCTGAGCGGCCTCCACCCATGTGTGTGGAACAAAACCATGTTGAAAACTGATGACGTACAACTATGGAGACTGCTCTGGGCCCTCCTCTTTCTCTCTGTCTCTCTCTGTCTCTGTCCCTGTCTCTCTCTGTCTATCAAAAACAATAAAATTAATTTAAAAATAATAATAACAAATATAAATAAACTGTTATGTAACACAGCTGTATGCACATTCAGCAGTTTCTATTATTAATAAAAGGGCATGTTTGTATTTTTCCTTACTTCAATCAGATCATCACTTCACCAGTGAAACTATTCATGCTGTATTTGCATATATGCTTTTAGAGTGCAACTTTCAAAAAAAAATCCAATAACGATGTTTACTTTTCAAAAAGCAATAAATTCAGCATGGACTCTAGAAAAGGTAATACTCAAACTGCAGCAATATTTTTATGCATAAATTTTGTATATATAGAATACTTATCGTGTTCACATTAGAGTTGCAATGCTTAATTTTCAGTTCTACTGGATTGATTTGGAATTGCTGCTAATATTAATTTTACCAGTAAAATTGGCATTATTGCCAAATTCTTGCTCGATGGGCACCATGATATGAGCCGATTCTCACTGGAAGACAGACAGTCCGAGAAACTCAAAGGGAGGGTGGGGGCACTTTCCTCCTTTCATAAATAGCATAGTACTCACAAGGTAATCTGACTACAGGTGTGCAGCTTTTCCCCCCACTTTCAAATTAAGGAGGAATTAATATGTCTTAACAAAATTTGTCTGATTTTTTTAAGGTCTTCTTTCTAACTCTGATTTGGAGGAAACACCTAACCACTCCTTTAGATTTTATGTACTTTTTTGTACTAATTATTATGTCAAATTTATAATACAAATATGTCCCAATTCATATTTTTGATCTTTATCTAAGGTTAAAGATAATCCCTAGATCTAGCTACATTTCTTAAATTAAACATAAACTGTAAAATAAATACTCAAGACACATATATTAGGCCTCAATGTAACTTAATAAATGTAACTTTAAATACTAATTTATGTGGGATAAAATCAATCTGAACTAAAGAATTAAGATAAATATCCAGAAAAACAAATAAAAGTTACCTACTTCTCAACTGTAAAGACACTTCTCTGTCTATATTACAATACTATATTTCCAAAGCCTAGTTCAGTCCCTGGCAAGAAACAGAAACTAAGTAAGTACTTGTTGAATTATTAATGAATATTCCAGAGTAAAAAATAAGGGATCTTAATAGGTCTGAACTCTGCAAAAGGTTTGTGAATGCTATATGTCACTTTGGGTCCAAATAATTATCTTCCTCAGATACTGTGCATAGAAAAGAATTTTATATAAATGTTTAATAAAATATTTCTGATTTAATACTGACTTACCTAGATATAAAAGACTTTGATTTTTTTTTTAAATAAACTTCATTTCAGAATACTTTCAGACTCCACAGAAAAGTTACAAAGACGAATGCAGTTCCCATATATCTAGTATCCAATCTTCTCTATTGTTAACATCTGACATTACTATGGCACATTTGTTACAACTAAAGAATCAATGCTGGTACATTACTATAAACAAACTTCCACATTATATTGGGATTTCAGCGGTTCTTCCCTAATATCCAAGACCTTATTCAGAACATCATATTACGTTTTGTCATCACATTTCCTTATCCTCCCCTGGTCTGTGACAGTTTCTCAGTCTTTCCTTAAGTTTGATAATCTTGACAGTTCTGAGAAGTACTGAGTTGAGGAATAGCCCTCAATTTGGGTTTGTCTTATGTTTTTCCTAGACAGTTTTGATTTTGAAAACATTAGATTTCAAAATCTTCAATTCAAAGATTTCTGATTAGACAAAGATTTTGGCCTTATTATCTCCCCATTTATTCAACAACAACAACAAAATGCACTATTCTGCAAAGAAGTAAACAACACGTTTAAATCCAGACCGCAGAAAGAGAATGAAAGCAATAGAAAAAGACATTGAACAACGTTGTTAGGGTACAAATCACAAGGAGCCCGAGTAATGTGAGCTCAGAAAGAACTTGCCAAGAGCAAGGAAATATTTGGGGAAAGCTGGGAGAAAACAAATCTGGAATCTACTTTGTCTCAGGCATCACTCTAAAGTCAGAGTTCAACTACAGAAACCATACTGACTATTGTATCCTAGGCACTCTCTACCTTTGCTCCACTCTTTTTCTTCCTTCTTTATAGTCTTCCTTCTTGTAGTATATTTGTCCTTTTTGTAAGTTACCTATAACTACTTTTAGAACAAAAAAAAAGTGATCAGTCAGGTCCTAGCAGAAAACAGCATTACCAGCAGAATAACTGCGAAGAGAGTAATCAAGGAGCTACCTACAAAAATGTGGGCAGAGACCCAACCTGAGACGGTACAGTGCCTGGTATGGGCAACCATGAGGAACTGTTCCATGAGGTTTGGAAGAGTGGTAGGAAAAGGGTATTGCCAGAACCCAGAGGGAACAGTGCATGGGAAAGTGCCACCTGACAGGAGGCTGCAGGACAAGATGTTCCCACCTCACTCTCCTCACTGGCCAGAATCAAAGATACGAGCGGGCAAAGGAGTTCATGTTGCCCACACAGGTCAATGTCCCAGGGCACAGAGGAGAATGGATTAGGATGAAGAATAGATCTGGAGGGGCAAATGAAAGACACAGTTGAGGAAGGAAGGAGGTCAAGCTCACACATTTCATATGGTTATTTGCATGTTTTAAATTTATGTGTCTGATTACCCTTTATGTACCATGAGCTCCTCAAAGGCAGGGATTTACAAAAATAATCTCAGGTCCCACACAAACCACCTAGTAGTCACTGGAGATATAGCTGAAAGAAGAGGTAAAACAGGCCCACCTCATCTACAGGTCAAGTTGAATCGTGAGTTCATCCATCATGACTCTGCTAGAAGGAGGACTCATACACAGGACATACCTTTGAACCTGACCCTGATAGAGCCCTAAGAAACAGACACTGGTGAGGCTAGCCCACTCACATTAGAGAGAGAGTCAAACAGTACTTGCTCCAAAACTAGAGAGGCTTCATTATCTCTTTCAAGAGGCAGACCAGACCAATCACTCAGTTCTGCTGGACACCTCCATGTCAGTACAGGACAGAGTTTGCACCTGTGGTCACAGGCAAGAGCCTATGTTCTAACAAGTAAGAGCCTAACTATTGGATCATCCTGCCCAATACATCATAAGCTCCAGTGCTGGACTGAGACCTTGATGAGGCTCTAGAGCTTCTATGTTTATATTAACACCTGACTTATCAGCCACCCCTGGCATAAACCTCCCTGAATAAAGGTCCTAAGTATGCATACCGGCCTGCCCTCCCTTCTTGCCTTAGTGCTCTTGTGTTCCCTATGCAGCTTACACCCCTCCACATGCCCCACCTGGGGCATTACCAGCTCCTCCCAGGACAGGAAGACACCTTCCTATTTCTTCTGACTTCCTCCTGACCAGCACCCTACTGGGAAACACCCTACTGGGCAACACCAGACATACTTACATTCGTGAACTAAATGGGCTGTATACACATGCCTTTGCCTTTAGTAAAAACACCCGTTCTTCTTTTCAGAAATACAACAAAAATATGAAAGGTTGGAGGACCACCGGAATGACATTTGCATTTCATGATGATTGGGCTGTCAACAAAGTTTCAAATACCTGTTTTAGCAAATCATGAGCTGACTGCTCCAGCAAATAAAGAACACCAAATACTATCACCCAGAATCAAATTTTCACAGCAGTGTGCCAAGGAGCTATTATGTTACCTTACCAGGAATACAAAGCAAATGGTTTGACATTGTTATTTATACAAGATGATCAACAATTGTATTTAACTTCCCAACAGAGACTATTTTGGGGGCAGGGGAGGGGGGAATAGCCCGTAAAACTTATGGCATAAAATAATGTAGAAGCCACAAAGAAACGATGAACATTTTTTACAGCTTTTAAGCCTCTTATTAATCTTATTATGCAATCGTTAGCTTTAAAGATGAGAAGTAAATTTTCAGAACAGACTGGCCTTTTAATGGAATGTCTTTCTACCTATTTCTTCTCTTTGTCTCACTTGTAAAACAGTCCTGTTCCTCCTCACCTTGTCTTACCTCATAAACTTCTCTTGTTTGATGCCATTCCTTCCATGGTATAGTTGACACTCCTCTCTCCCACCTCCTTTGGTACCTGGTCCATCTATTGGCCCCTCTCCGCCATCACCATCTTGTCCCCATTGACTTTCCCTTTCTTTCCAGCCAACATATACACCTTAGTCACTCAAATTTTCTTTTTAAATAACCAATAAAAATCTCACTGGCCCCTACATAAGTCTCTCCAGCTACCACCCAATGTTGGTCTCCTGTATCTCTACTTCCTGACCCCTCCCTTTCTTGAGCCAAGGCCTGACACAACCATTCTCCTGCCCTACCAAAGGACAGCAATTTCTTGCAGATGCTAACCCACTAAAGACAGTTCAGCCTGTGCTGGCCTGCCCTACCACGTATGATACACTGACCTCTCCTTCCCGTGGCTAGTACAATGGTACTTTTTTTTTTTTCCTGGTTGTTCTAGAACTCTCTGACCATTCCTGTTTACCATGCTTTCTCAGCATCTCTCTGTGTACTCCATAAACTGTCCCTAATGGTTCTCTTTTGTCACTGCCTCTGTATTTCTCTCTGCATTGTCACTCCTGTCTCCAATTCTCTTGCATCCACCCCACCCCTTTGTCCCCATTCTCACAGTCTCCAAGTCCTCCACGGAGCAGTCCTATCTATTTCCAGGATTCTAACCCTCACCTTTCACTGAAGGCTCCTAAGTCTTTTCTCCAGCTCCAGATGTTTGCTTAGATGGTTGTATGACATCCACAGTGATTCAGAATCGACATGAATGCCCCAAGGGTATCCTGCCAATGGCATTCTGTATATTTTTTCAATTTGAAGGATTTGTTTGCTTTAAAAAATATTTTGCTGTCATTTTCATAGCTTTTATAAGCATATGGATGGTAACAGATATGCTCAGTTTCCCATATTCATTAAGTATCCTCCTAATCAAATCAGACTTTCTCAAAAAAAAATTTTTAATTGGACATGTTTGATTGATTAGAACCAAATTGACTTGATCTAGATTTAATAAAAACCATCCATGGATTTCTAAAAAAAAGTTGATTTTTCAAGTCACAAATCCTCAACTTAAAAAATAGGTTTTGCTTCAAAGGTTTATAAGCTGGTTATATAGAACATAGATGTTTTTTCTGTCAGAAATAATTGTATTTGTTCTTGCAACACCTATCATACACTAGATACCTTTTAAATGATCGACATACTGTAGGAAATAAAACAGACAAGGTCCCCATCTGTTATAATTTCTGTAATTTGGGAAAACATTGGAATGAACAATGCATACTTTGTATGTATTTACATAGTAAGACTTATGGACACCCCAGCAGCCAGTTAGCATTTCAAGTACTGTTATCAGGAGTTCACACACCTGCTAAGCACTTTAAATATCATTATTTTAAAATATAGTAAAAGTCTGTTAATTAGCAAAGGGGCTCTTAGTAATTTTCAGTTGTGAAATGAGTGGTGTTCACAATACGTGGTTAGGTAAGTTTATACAGATTCTACCACCTCTGCAAGAACAAGACATAAAACATCTGGCCAGGCCCCAAACCGAACACCTGCGGTGCAGCACTAAAGATCTGGGGCCCATCAGTCTGCTCCTCTCCACTCCTCAGGAGACAACTGCCTGAACTGACACCCAGCTGGCTGGTGTCACCGTCAGAATGTCCTCACTGCACCTGCCCTGGAGGAACCCTTTTGTACAAGTGCTACTCAGACAGCCCAAGGACAGAGTGCTACTTGTTCAGAGAGCTGAGACTGCATGCATGTGGCTCTTTGTTGTGCCTGCTTGCTAACAAATGCCTGTACGCCTAGCAGAATTAAGACCAGACAATGCTTTCAGTGTAATTGGCAATCTGGGAGCAAGAGTGAAGCGGAAGGGATGGATAGCACCCACCTATTTCTAGTTTCTAGAGGCTACCAATATTGACCAAAAGAGCCTATCAATGTTGGAAGGTCCGATTAGCTTATCTCAGTCTGCAACATGGCCTTCATGTTAGTAGAGGAAATTGACAATAAGCAAGTAAGCAAATACTTGTAGATAACTATCAATAGTGATAGTTATTAGGAAGGAAATAAGCAGAATGGTCAGGGGCAGCCCTTTCAGGACGGGATCTCTGAACTGAGTGTGCACTGGTCATAACAGAAGAACCTTCCAAGCAAGGCAACTGTAAGTGCAAAGATCCAAAAGCAGAAAAGGATAGGCTGAATTTGAGAAATGAAAAACCTGAGTGGCTAAAGATGGTACCCAGAGGGAAGTAGTAAAAAATGAAACTAGAAAGAATGGGAAAGTTCCAGATCACATCTTATGCATCTTGTAGGTCTTGGTGGGTCATGGTAAGGAATTTAAATTTCACTAAAAGTATAATGAAAGCCACTAAAGAATTTTAAGGGAAGCTGGGATGGTCCAGCAGGTTAAGTGCTCACTTTGCAGCCCTGGGGACCGAGGATCAAATCCCAGCCCCAACTTGTGCAGACCCATATGCTGAACTGGGGTGTGCTTCCCATACAGGAGGCCCCCAACCCAGTTCCAGCCCTGCATGGCCCTCGCCCACCTGTGTAGAACAAACCATGTTGAAAAACTGATGACATACAACTATGGAGACTGCTCTGGGCCCTCCCCCTTCTCTCTGTCTCTCTCTGCCTCTGTCTCTCTCCGTCTCTGTCAAAAACAATAAAATAAATCTTTAGGGAAAAAAAAAAAGAATTTTAAGAAGCTGCCTGACTCCAATATACATGTTATAAAATTCACTCTGGTATGTTGAGAACTGAAGAGGAGTGATCAGGGAAGTAAGTATGGGACACAGAAAGAAAATTATTATAGCAGTTCAGGTAAGAGATGGTGGCACCTGACTAAGAAGTAGAGGTGATGATGGATCAGTGGACAAATATTTTGGAGGTAGAAATAACAGGACTTGTTAGCTTTCAATTGCTCACTAGTCCTTACATATTTAACACCACTATCTCTTTAGTACTGTTTTTGAGAGCCAAGAAAGAATTGCACGATCAGGAATAACAACGTCTGTTCTGAAAAGTGTATTTAGATATCAATTCAGAGCCCAAGAATATAGATCCCCACATTCCAGGCTGAGCAAGAGATTCAGGGACTCCTGCTCCACCTCTGCCCACAAAAGAGGGGAGTGGGATGCTCTCACTTCCAGGCTGTGCTTGCTTTGGCCTGAGACAAACTTTAGTCAGGCCACAAGTGGTGAGGGTTGGGTCAGGACTCCAGAAGGATGGACAACTAATGAGACCAGAGCTTCCTCCAGTGTTCACCCAAGGTGACAGGCAGGCCAGTTCGATATCACTCGTCCCTCTTCCTTTTCTCTTCGGACCCCATAAACTAATCTACATGCGTCCCTTTCCACCACCATCCCTGACTGCCTAGATGTGCTCGCTCTTCCCGTCACCCAATCTGAAATTCAGTTCCTTTTCACATATACGTCAAGTACGCAGAAACTGGGAGGTACCTATATATTATGTCCACTAAAACAATAAAAATAGTTAATTCACTGAGCACTCATTGTTATATGCCAGGTACTATTTTAGAGCTTCAACGCATTAACTCATGACATCCTCATAAAAATCTTATCCGAAGGGGAAACTGAGATGCAAAAAAGTTAAGTCACTTGCACAGCTAGCAAGCAGCAGAGGCAGTATCCAAACCCAGGCCGTTTGTCCACGGTCCCCATGCTCTTACCCTCTTGAGCTATGATACTTCTGGAGTCCAGCTCCAAAGTCATGCTCTTCAGGAATAAAATGATACAACTTTCTGCAGTCAACCACTACAGAAAGGTCTGTGATTCAACTTATAGTATCGAACTTTTATATTTGAATGGAAAGGGGTGGTGAAGTGAATGTTTATATGGTTTCTATAGTGCTGGAATTATGTAAGTTTGTTTTCATCAAGCCTTGGATCACTTCCAGAAAATCAGATTATTGTGCTAAGAGAAAACGTTCATTTTTCAGTAAACATGTAGTAAAAGAGAGCAAATCATGCGCACATTTATCAGTTCTGCCAGAGTGCAACCCTGTGGGGTAGAAAACACCCATCTTCTGTGAAAACTTGCTACAAAAAGAATCATTAGTGTGGCAGGAGTGCTCAAATAAAAAATAAATGGAATTCTTCAAATGTCAGACACATCCCTGTGGAATAACACAGGTCCCCAACAAGACTGTTAGCTGGTGTTACCAACTGAGACCATAAAGAAAGGAGCTCATGACGCTGACAGTGATTAGGAATGGAAACAAAAAGGCTGAGAATGTTCTCATTATCCAACAGCTTCCGGGTTTAACCTTCTAAGAATAAACAGCAGTGTTTCCTACGTTTAGAATTCAGAGCCATGGTGGCTCTCATCACCAGCACTCAAAAAAGAAAGAAAGAAAGAAAGAAAAGGATTCAGGGAGATGAATACTTTGACAGTTAAAGATAATAAAAGGGAATAAAATCTTCTAAATAAAAATGATTGTTATATAAAATATTACATTAGTCCCATCACCCAGTCACCTAGGTTGTATAACAATACGAGTTATAAACATCACTCAGAGACAGCGTTATTTTGCCTCCGGGGCCTTCAGGGTGCTTCTCAAAACAGTTCCACCAAAGTAACCCCAGTAGGAGAGTCCTGATAACGCACATCCGTGGTACTGGGGCTCACCACAAATGTGAGCTTTCTCTAGATGTCCACCTTTTATCTTAAAAAAAAAAAAAAAAAATGCATGCAAATTTTACTCTACAAAAGATCTATTTTGATTTTAATTTTTTTTTTTTTCTTGGCAAGCTCATTTAAAACATGATTTTGCTATCAGAAAGAGCTGGCACTCCAGAAAGGTGGGCCAAGTTTATCTCTTGGCATTTCATATCTCCCCACCACTACTGACAATGGCTATACAATATATTAAACTCCTGAATTTGAGATCAAGCCTTTTAAAAATTGTAGGAATCTATAGAATGATCTTGAACATCCAGATTCTCTTTGTCTATACAGTGTCTCTGAACTCTAGCTGCACATTACACTTACCTGAGAAACTTCAAAAACTATCACTGCATAAGCTCCACTTCAGGCCAAATGAATCAAAATCTCAGGGTGAAGGAGGAGACCATGGTGTTTGGTTGTCGCATTTACGCTCCACTGTGTGACTTTAATGGGCAGAGAGGATTGAGAACCACTACTTAAAGGAGGCTAAAGACACATTAAGGCCTAAGACTGATGCTGGAACACCTAAACCAGCCCCTGGGGTCAATCCTCTTGCCCCTTCTTCCTTACCCTACTTCATGGAGACACAGATAGTAATTAGGTGACAACTCTCTCCTTTCCCACACTGGAGTGATGTCAAAACCAGAAGGTTTGCATGAGATCCAGAGTCTCAAAGCATAATATAATATAAAATGTCCAGGTTCTGATAAAAAATGACTCATCATACCAATAACCAGGAAAATCTCAAACTAAATGATAAAAGACAATAGATTCTAACATCAAGATGTAAGGCGTTAAGAGTTAGCAAAATATTAATGCAGCCATGATAAAAATGCTTCAAGAAGCAATTAGAAACACACTAGATGAACAGAGGCAAATGCTACCAAGTTCCTCAGCTACTTGAAATAGTAGGTTCATCCTGGCCCAGATAGGATTGTACAAGTGTGAGCGAATACAGGTTGGGAAGTATGTTCTGTGGAATAATCCCACGGGGCACTAACCCAGGTGCCAAATGGCCTGTGCTCTCCTGGTTTCTGTTCACGGCAATTTGCCTTTGGCTTGATGGATCTCATCTGATTTTCAGAATGAGACTGCTGATTAACTCAAAGCAGAGAATCCCTAGAGGGGACCTACATATACCATGAGGACTGGCACACTGAAAAAAGCTGTGTCCCCAAGGGTTTAGGGTAGGTTTTTTGTTTTGTTTTGTTTTTTTAAAGATTTATTTTTAATGTTTTTTGACAGAGATAGACAGAGAGAGACAGAGAGAAGGGGGAGGGCCCAGAGTCTCCATAGTAGACAGCATTAGTTTTCCACATAGTTTCACTCCACAGGTGGGCACAGGGATGTGCAGGGCAGAAACTGGGCCGGGAGCCTCCTGCATAGGCCCTGGCAAGAACTGAACTGGGGGCACACCCCAGTTCAGCATTTGGGTCCGCCTGGGCCGAAGCCAGGATTCGATCCTCAGGCTCCATGACTGCAAAGCGAGCACTTAACAAAGTGAGCATCCCAGCTTCCGTTAGGGTAGGTTTTAACTAGTCACAGAAAGTATTAATCAAAGCAAAAACTGATAAATTGAATTTTATCAAAATTAATAATTCCTATTCTGCATAATATTCTATAAAGAGGATGAAAAGAAAATACAAGCTACAGACTGAGAGAAAATATTTGCAAACTACATAGCCAAAAAAGTGACTATTATCTAGAATATGTAAAGAACTCTCAGAACTCAACTCTCAATAGAACACAATCCAATCAGCAAAGATATAGAGAAACTTCACCAAAGAGGATATACAGACAAGAAATAAGTACATGTAAGGGTGTTCCACATAACTAGCCATTAGGAAAATGCAAATTAAAAGTACAGTGAAATATCACTAAACACCTAAGAGGATAGCTAAAATAAAAAATAGTGACAATACCAAAGGCTGAGGAGGATGCAAAGAAATTGGGTCACTCATACATTGCCAGGGGGACTGCAAAATGTTATAGCCACTTTGGAAAACCATTTAGCAGTTTCGTAACAGACGAAACATGCAACTGCCATATGACCCAGTAATTACACAGCTCTGTATGTATCACAGAGAAGTGAAAATTTTCATACATAAAACTTAAGCATGAATGTTTATAGCAGCTTTATTCATAAAGCCCCAAAATTATAAATAATCCAGATGTCCTTCAGCAGGTGAATGGTTAACCACACTGTGGTACGCCCACAATATGGAATACTGCTCAAGAATAAATATGGACATATGCAAAAAAAAAAAAAAACTTGAACAAATCTCCAGAGATTTGTTAAAAAAAATTTTTTTTAAAGGTATGATTCCACTGACAGAACATTCTTGAGATAAAATTATAGAACAGGAGAACAAATTAGTGGTTGCCAGTTTTAAAAGGGGTAAGAGAGGCAGAGAAGTATATCTGGCTATAAAAGGGGAATCTGAGGAACCGTTGTAGTGATGGAAATGTTCTGTATCTTGACTGCATCGAGGTCAATATGCTAGCTGTGGTATTGTATTAAACATTTGCAAGAAGTCATGTTTGAGGGAAACTGGTTAAAAGAACACAGATAGACTCTCTGTCTTATTTCTTACAACTACATGTAAATTATCTCAAATAAAAAGTTAAGAAAAACAATGAAATAAGTCTTAAAAAAAAAAAACAATGGCTACCGGCCCACTGAACCATGCTGGCAGCATACAGGACACAAGTACTCAGAAGTGACCTTTACGTGTGTTCATCTTTATTTATTGGTCGTTTTTAGCTATAGCATTTCATCCATGATTTATGAGTGCCAGCAACCTAACTAATTTTATTCAGGAAAGAAGGGACACCCTGTGATCGTGCCAAGGCCGATTATTTCCTGGGTGATACACTCCACATGTCATTATATTAGCTATCAAGCCTACAACACGCCACAACCTACAGTGACCACTTTCTATGCTGCTGCTTGCTTTGCTTTGTTCTCTCTCACCTGCTAAATGCTTAAACGTCCCTGTGCGTAGTACCACAACCCTTCCGGTGCTGTCTTTCAGACTAATACCTTCATATGACCGGGAAAAAAAGAAATCACTACCGCTAACTTATCTTTCGTATTATAATACAACAAACCCAAATCTTGGGGAGGGGGGCAAAATAAGATACTACTGTACAGCAGGCATGTCCAACCTGCAGCCCAGGACGACTTGGAATGGGGCCCAATACAAATTCTTAAAACATTATGAGAGTTTTCTGCAATCTTTTTTTTAGCTCATCAGCTATCATTAATATTAGTATATTTTATGTGTGGCCCAAAACAATTTTTCTTCTTCTGATGGGGCCCAGAGAAGCCAAGAGGTTGGGCACTGCTGATTTACAGTTTAGGACAAGAGGAATTCCACTGTAATTCAATTCACACTTGGAAGATTCTGAATCCACAATTACCAAATCCAAAAGCAAAAGAAAAAATAATTCAATCTTCACTTTCTACCTACAAGCACCGTCCTCAAAATTCCCCAGACATAAGAATCCATGTACTTCATTTGCAAGGAGAAACTTTTTTCAACATGGAAAGTGAAAATCTATCTTGAATTGGAAGGTCTCCAGATAGGAAAAATCTACCATCTATCCTGATATTTGTTTTAATACTTCACAGCCTTCATTTACAAAGCCATGCTCCTTCTGCATCACCCTCTTGGTCACAATTATGGGTTTCCTCTCATGATTGAAGAAATTGAATTGTACGAAATTTTAGTTACTCCCAAGAATGCCAGGTTGTCTGGGTCAGAGAGCATTCAGCATTTAAGTTATGCAAACTGAGAGAGATGAATTTGAGAAACAAGGAAATTCCACAGGCCATTCCTGTTCCATTAGCCTCAGTTCCTGGTCACCTCTGTTGGGAGCTTAGAAGTGTTTCAAAATA
>PVKE010040885.1:0-14408 GCA_004027555.1 Craseonycteris thonglongyai | reverse complement strand
CACAGAAAGCATTAACTTACTATAAATTCATATAAAATATTTATATAAAATTTCAAACCATATTTATCTTAGATTCTCCTGGACTTGACTATGAACCCCTTGAGGATGGGTGTCATGTTTTAAGTCCAGCACATAACTTAGAGCGTAGGTAAAGAAAAGGCAGACAACAAATAGCTATTGAATTAATAAATAAGAATACTGTTAAATTTAGAATTATCTCCTCTTTTGTCCATTAAAAGACAGATAGGAGGGGGCAAAAGGCTGGTTATTGGGAAACATTTCCCACAGTAAAACTGATGAGTCTATAATTTTGCTGGGAAAGGCTGCTGAGTCATCTTTTTTCCTAGGAGTATGCTGTCTGATTCAGGTCAAAAACTATTTCTGGACTAAAATAATGAAATAGACTAAGAAACAGTCTTCATGTTTAAGGCCTCCAGCTCCTCTGAGCCACTGGAAATTAGCAGCCATGTAACATGACGTGTGCACGGGGCCCCCGGAGCTCACACAGGATGGCCTGTGAGAGGAGCCAGCCCAAGAGCAATGTTAGTGTGTGGCTTCAGACAGAGCACCACAGATTATAAACAAATCTCCTTCCAGCAGATTCTTCCCTGATGGCATCTCAAAAATGAACTAACAGAGCTTCTCTCTAAGGACCCTTCTTAATATATAAACCAATTTCTAAAGGAAAAAAATCATAACTACCACATATCTTCAAGAGCCTCCTTTTAGCCCTTGAACAGAGTCAGGCATATAGAATTCAGAGTTCAACAAGGAAGAAGAGAGGAAGAACAATTTCACCCAAGAGAGGTCTGAAGCCTTCCAGTCTCTTGGGTAAAAACATAATTATGGGAAGAAAAACATAATCTACTCAAGAGACATAATTGCACAGTTAAGCCACAGACTCCATAGAAATACTCTAAGAACTCCAGTTCATAAAAAATAAAAAATAAATAAAAAAAGGAAAGAAAGAAAAGAAAAAGTTAAGAGCTGAATTTGCTTTCTTTACTAATAAGATGCCAGTTTTAGATCAGTGACTAAAAAGTTCACTCTCCCAAACTCTTATGTAGTCATTTTTAAAATACAATTAGATGCATGAGAGAGATCACTGAAGGACAACCTCTTTCAAAATTTAGGCTTTTAAAGGTTAAAGAATTCAAGATCTCTCAATAAATACACAAGTGAAAGAATTGTGAAATTTTAATTTGCATGTAATATAAATGCAAATTCCCTTACAACTGTTAGATTTTCGGCTGTGACAAATCATAACAATCACAGAAAAAAGTATCGGGAAGAAAGGATGGGGATATCAGGCTATGCCAGTATCAGTCACACATCCAAGAATTACTTCTAATAAATATATGTTTAGAGTATAATCCTTTTTCTTGAAATAATGGGCTCAAAAATAATGGATCTAAAGAAAAAGAAGCTCATGGGAGGTAAGAAGAAAAAAAAAAGGATTAAAAAAATGTTAAAGGAAGACCAGATGACAGCATGATGGAAATATAAAAGAGGAGATGTAATACTTTTTGCAGGCTGGGGGAAAAAGAGCTAACACAGAACCTGGCTGATTTCACAGTAGGCCAGCTCCCATGTCCTAATTTACCTCTAATCTACTCAACCTCGTTACCTCCCAATTCTCTGGTACTTTCTTTCTAGCTCCAATCCTGCTATCCTTGACTTTTTCTGCCTGTTGTTTCTGAGGTATACTTCTTTCCCTCTTCACTCTCATTCAAAGTAAAACTAAATGAGTTAGAATTTTTCAGAGCTAGAAGAGAATATTGGCTTCACCAGACCACGTTCCTTATTTTAGAAAAGTAACATATGCCCAGAAAAATACTGTGACTTATTTGAAGTCACAGAAGTAGGCAGTGACAATGGATGGCAGTCCCCTGGCCCGCCTTAGCTTATTTTTCATGTACTAGGTTGCCATACAAAGAAAGAAGAACAAGATGTTGAGGAGAAGGGATCTAGAAAGAACAGAATAAGAAAAAGCAGAGAGGCTTATATCTGGTCTTTCTGATTTTGTTTTATGACATCTTGTTCTCCTACTATCTGTAGCCCAACATCCACAATCATCCTGAGCCATCTGAAACTTCATCTCTTCCTTTAGTTTACAAGAAATGAACAAAAGATCTCTTTCTCTATGTCTACACTTTACTCCCAAAACTTAGTAAATCTTGAGTGTTTTAGTTCTGAAAACATTTCTTTGGCCTTCTTTTACTATATCTTCACAGACACCACCGTTTTGTGTTACCAGCATTTATAGAGACCCCACTGAGAGATGTAAAGATTTTTTAATGGTAATATTTTAAGCAATAGGAATGGTAGGTTCCATAGTTGAACAAAAAGCATCACTGTTTATTTGCCAACAATCCAGCTAAACATGGATGGCATTATTCTTCAAAGAGTCCAGTGACAACTAGCCTACAGACTGTCACGCAATTCCTGGATCCTGGCTGAATTTCTTTAGCATGTGATCTTCTCTGTTTTTCCTTCATTATCATGGCTTTGTGCATGTTATGGGACTGTGTATGTGTGTGTGTGTTAAGCAAAGAAATAAAAAACAACCAACACTACACAGAGGTAATTAAAAAGCGCAAAGGGCCCCTCTCTTGACATTCATGGCTATAGCAGCAAAACATCATTTTCCCATTTCTGTTAACAGGAAGATAAAAGTTAAAATGCAATAACCAAGGAAAGAGTCAGCCAGCTCCCAGAGCCTGATCTTGCTGTGCTGAATGGCAGTGAAGATCATACAGGAAGAAAAAGACAGGCAGGGGGGAGAGGACGAGGGGTTGTGATTTCTTGCTTAAACTGGACCTCATCCAGCTGGCAAGAAGAGGTGGTTTTCTTAACGCTTACAAAACCTGATGACTTTTTTTAAGGAATAAAGAAGAAGGAGATGTAAACACAGCCATTAAAACAGATTTAAGGTACTTAGTTTTAATCTAGTCTAAGGCCTCTCCAATTGTCTGCCCCTCTGCACTCCTCTGCTTGCTAGACAGTAATACGGCGCATGTCAGTGCCTTCCACGCAGAGAACACTGTCAGCTGCGCTCTGTGGTTACCCCGTCAGGTCAGGCATGGAAGGAACGGCAGCTTAAGCAATAATGGATGGGTGTCTGTTATGTGCTGTGTCTGTCAGAAGTCTGTTTTACTACATTAAAGGACTATTGTGTTTATATCTACACAACAGGTCTTAAACAGATTGTTTAAACATGATTAAACAGGAGATGTCTTTGAAATAACCCTCTTAATAAAATTCAGATGGGCAAGGAACTGAAAAATGCCATCAACAATGTATTTTTAAAAAAGATCATTTCTCCCTAAGCTGCAAGGGTAACATGATATAAACTACAAAATAAAACAGTTTATGGGCTGAAATCAAAGGATTCCCTCATATATCAGCACCCTGTTCCAATGGAAAAGCATTTATCCCCCTATCCATCCACCCTTCCTAATGCTGTTGCACAATTTACTATCTTGACAGACAGATAATTGCTCTGTGCAGCCATGGGTAATGAAGGGAGTCTACTGTGTTAATCCCAGTATTCTTATCTTCTGTGAACTCTGAATAAGGAATTGAAAACTCCACCTCTTCATTCCAAAACTACTGGAGTTCACTCACTTTCAGATCTGCTAAAGTGTTCGTACATTCCACTCTGTCACTAAAGGTGCCAAGTATTTTGAGTAGGATCAACTTATTGTTATACAAAAGGGAATCTAAAGTAGTGTTAAATGGAGTTAGGAGATAGCAAGTTCTACCCTTTTTTCCAAGGCACAGCAGGTTAGAAAAGTGCATTCTTTTCTAACTGAAGCCAATGGATTGGTGCTCATTTTTCACAGTTCACCCTCACCCGCTACTTCTCAACGAAAGAACACTATTGAGGCACCAACTCAATGCCACTTTTAAAAACACTCAAAAAATAAACCCTTCAGGTGATTAAAATTAAAATGTTCTTTGTTTTTCAAAAGCAAGTTTAAAGCTTTAAGTATTTTTGTCTGCTGGCATCAAGCTGAATTATTTCATCAGTAATGACAGTTTGGTAACATTTTTTCTTTTGTTCATGTGAAACATATTAAGTATTGGCTTTTCCACACATACACATACATGGTTTAAAGTTATGTTGTCTCTATTATATATCTCTGTACAGAGAGGAGAGGAGTCCAGTCAAAGGAACAGGACTACTACTAATATGCATTGCATGTCTCTTCCAGATAATTCGGGATGCTGGCCTCTCGAAACCCAATGTGCTTTATACTCTGTTTATATGTTGACACCATCGCCCTTCTGACTACTGAGCACACCTTTCCTTGAAATACTGAATTCTTCCCATCAGCCTAATTAAATGCCTTTATTTCAAAATGGCACATACATAAGAATCTACAAAGCTCATTGGAAAAGAAGTAATGCAATCTGGAAAAGTAGGGTAGCCAATGAAAGAACATCATCATTTGATTCTTTCTCATCTGGGTCCTTTCTCTTTCATGGACCTTCACTGAGAATGTTCACAGAAATGCTATTCTTTCAGCCACAAGGGTAATCTCTTCCCAAGAGCTGACTGGCTTGATGGCTCAACAAATCCTCCTAACAACCCATTCGATTCAACAGTGAAACTCTGACCAATAGAACTGATGGTTTCCCAACATACAGCAAGAAAGATAATGCAAAACTAAAACTCAGAAGATGTGGATTATGTTCACTAATTGTATCAGGTACAGAATTTTCTTGTCCATAAAATAATAGACTATCCAACTTCCAATTCTACAAATCAATGATGCTATGGAAACCTCACCTATCATTATGGGTTACACACACACACTGTCAGTGAACTTAATGGAATAGTTAAAAGACCAAGACAGTGCCTGACTAAAAACATGGAGCCCTATCTGAATCTGGGACTGACTTCACAAGGGACCAACACACTGGAGTTTGTTCTTGGCTTTGCCATTAACTTGGTTGTTGAGCTGTAGGCAAATAATCTACCATCTTTATGACTCAACTTCCTCCTATGACTCAGCTTCCTCATCTGTCATATGAGGATCAAAGTATCTGCATCACAGGAATGTCATCAGGCTGAAATACAATAGAGGTGTAACTGTCTTACACAGGTAAAACCACCATGCAAATAGAATCTTCCTAAATCAATTCAAATTTCCCAAGCACTTATTAAGAGCCATGAGCTTTGCTAAACTGGGGAGCTTGAAGTAAACTTGGGGGAGGCATCATAGAAGCAATGATAGGAATGTGACAAACAGCATAATCAAGGTCTGACTAGGGAAATGGGGAACCAAAGAATAAATGCTTATCTTCCAAGAGCAGTCAGGAAGGGCTCATTGAGGAGATGGCATCTGAATAAACTTAAAAGATAAGTAGAATTCAGTCAAGCAAATCTAGAAGAAAAAGACATTCTAAGCCAAAGAAACAACAGGTACAAAGACACAGATATTTAAAGTGTAGAGAGTGCAGTAATTAGGCCTGGCTAGAGCTCTGCCCCGGGCATGTGGGAGGGAGGCAATCAGGTACTAGGTCAGACGCTGTAGGGCCTATCCACCATCCCACAAAGTCTGAGCTTCATCCTATAAATAGCAGGGACCACTGAGGTATTTTAAGCAAGGGTATGCCATGAGTTGCTTTATACTTTAGGAGGACCACTTTACTTGGGGGAAATGGGTGTTAGAAGGAAGTTCAGTTAGAAGCATAAAAGCAGCTAGCAAATTATTTTTATATTATAAGCCAGGAGATAAGCACTGAGAGTGAAAACTAAACCAAAGCAGTGTTAATGGGTATGAGGAAATTCATCTGAGACATAGGCCAGAGAGGTTCAGACACCAGTAAAATAGAATAATTAGAAGTAAGGCAGAGAGGATGAAATCTCAGGTTTCTGTTCTGGTCAAAGGTGAACTGTCAGGCACTCAAAACTGGTAGAACTGGAGGGTGTTCATATTTGGGTAGACAAGTTTGGATGAAGTAGAGGTGGGAAATCCAGAACAGTGCGTGGGACATCTGTTTGAAGTGCTCATGGGACATATTCAGGTGGAAATGTCCAGGAAGCAAAGTGGAAGAATGCGTCTGAATTTCAAAAGAAGATAGAGATGCATTCTCAGTTGTCAAGGGAACTTGAAGCCATTGGTGTAAGTGACACGGTCATCCAGGGAATGGGTATAGAATGAGTAAAGGAAAGTGACTATAAAGGAACCTAAGAAGCATAATCAGTTTAGGGAAAGGCAAAGAACAGGAGCCAGTAAAGAGACGTAGGAAGGAGGAAAGGAGGAGACAGCGGTGCCACGGAGACCAAGGAGTACTGGGCAGCACCCCTGGAGGGCACACACCATGGAGCAGCCGCCAAAGCAGCTCTTCTGCAGCTTGGCGGTTCTAGGAGAGGTTGGCAGGAGCGCACAGAGCAGCCTCTCCTGCCTGGACAAGAAGTGAAGTTGGCCACTCATTCTGTACCCATTCCCCCAAGCAACCGCCCTGACACCGACGACTTCAAATTCCTGCATCAAAAATGCATCTCCAGGGGATGCAGGGAGAGTTTAGTGACTGAGCCCTTGCCTCACAATCCTGAGGTCCAGGGTTCAATTCTTGGCCCCAGCCTGTGCAAACCTCATATGCTGAACTGTGCCACAACTGATAACTGCCAGGAGGGTTTATTGGCAAATGCTGTCACCTCCCACTCGGGAGGATCCCAAGTTTGGTTCCCAACCCACGAACTCCCACATCCACCTGTGTGGAATGAAACAATGTCACAACTAATGATGTACAACTATGGAGACTGCTCTGAGCCCTCCCATTTTCTCTCTCTCTCTCTCTCTCTCTCTCTCTCTCTCTCTCTCTCGCTCTCGCTCTCGCTCTCGCTCTCGCTCTCTCCTTCTCTCAAAAACAATAAAATAAATCTTAAAAAAAAAAAAAAGTTTCTCCAGACTCTCCTGAACTTCAGATGCATATTTCTCGTTGCTTGTTGGGCATCTTTTGGACAACCTTAATGGTGATCATCAGCATGCACAGTGTCTTCTGAGTTCAATCTTGGTCATGGTATTTTAGAGGAATGTGAAAAGTACCTGGCCTACAAGTCCTTCCAACTTCATGGCAATCAGCCCTTTCTGGGCCAAGTCACAAGTTAGACTCTAGCTTTGTATCTATCACTTGCACAGGTTAAAGAGTACACAAAACTTTTTTCTGGTCTACAAATTATGCTGGAATGCCAAGATCAGCATTGGCATCAAAGATGAGGGAGAACAAAAGTAAATGTGAAAAGACAGTTTAAAAGGTCTAATATCAACCATCTTTCCCAGCATATCTTCTGAGAAAGGTTCCTTCCTGAATCCCATGGCACAGTATATTTGACCAATTCTTAGTCTGCCACTTGCACTCCAATCAGTTTAATAAAATTATGAAAACAAAATAAAATAAATTCAATCCCTCTTCTCCGCCCTTCCTCTTTCTGCATTCTCACTCCTGTTGTCCATCAGAAAGTAACAAACCTTGAAGAATGTACATGAGGATGGGGAAAAAAATCCATCTGTTGCAGATGGAGATATGGCAGGTATCCAATGCAAATAGTATGAGTTATGTCATTTATAGAACTTCAATTTGACTAATAAACAAATAAAAGAACTTGGGAAAGACAGTCTGAGCCACCAAGTTGCCCTAAAGATTTTTAGACCTCTTCCTTTCCCTGTACGAAAACTAAATTCCAGAGGCTGCTAAACTCTACAGCAACTTAGAATTTTCCTTGAAAAAACATGATTGTCACCTCCACTGGTTTTGTAAAGAGCTTATTTTCTATGAATTCAAAATTGGGCCCTAGGCCAGTCTATAATTTTATGTACCAGTTCATAGTGTAAATTTTTATTCCTTAATACTAATCGAAAACAACCTTCAATGTGTGCTTTAAAAGTTAGCTTGGGGCCGGGATGGCTCAGTGGGTTAAGCGCTCGCTTTGCAGCCTTGGGGACCGAGGATCGAATCCTGGCCCAGGCCCGTGCAGACCCATATGCTGAACTGGGGAGTGCCCCCAGTTCAGTTCTCACCGGGGTGAAACCCCGGCCCAGTTCCTGCCCTGTGCAGCCCCAAGCCCACCTGTGGAATGAAAGTATGTGGAAAAACTGATGATGTGCAACTATGAAGACTGTTCTGGACCCTCCCCCTTCTCTCTATCTCTGTCTCTGTATCTCTCTCTCTCTCTCTCTCTCTGTCAAAAACAATAAAAATAAATCTTTAAAAACAAAAAAATAAATAAATAGAAGTTAGCTCAACTACCTGATCCATTATGTTCAACTGAATCACATTCCACTGAGTATCTATAATGTGCAAAACAATCTCACATCAGTACTGGCACAGTGCTGGTAGAGATCAACAAATGCAGAACTAAAAAATGACAGGATTATTACGCGTGGTAGAGAAGGCAGTGGTAGAACCGTCTGAATGTTCAGTAGGACCCAGATTAACAGAGAAGAGAGTGGAACACATTTGAGGCCAAAGGAACCACGTGAGCCAAAGAACGGGCCATGCCATAATTTCCATCAGTAGGTCTGCAAAGGGAGCCAGGGTCATGCTGGAAGGTTTGGGGGTTGAGGGTGTGGGGGGTTAATGTAAAAGTAAGAGATTTACTGTGAGTCTTCTGAAACTCACACTAATATTAAACTCTAGACAGAAACTATCAAGAAGTTAACATTCAAGAATTTCTGCCAATAAATGGATGATATTCAAGATTCAGCTCAAATGCCTTCACTTCAGTAAAACTTGCTTTCCACCCACCAAACAGAAGTAAACTGCTTCTAAACTTCCATGCCACTTCACCTGCCACTTTTTTATGTCCTTTCCCATTTTCTAGCACTTCTATTGAACAGTCAGTCTTTAATATCCATGCTTTACCTCCTTATTAGATCTAGCTTCCTTCTGGGCCATACATATGACAAAGTCAGCTCTCAATCCTCATAGTCCTTTTTAAAGTAAGTATGGTTAATACCCAGTAAGTCCTTGTTGAATAAAATGGATCTAGAAAGTGGGTCAGTGACTGAAGGAATCTAAACACTAGCAACCTTTCTGTCTAGTAAAAAACAGTTCTCACTACAAAAACACATGACATTAGAAAAGACTCTATTCAGTCATAGGTATCTTGCCTTTAGAATACACAGGACTTAATATCTATTAAGTACTCACTGGGACACGCAAAGACATATTGTAACTTCCTAGCATTACCAACAGCCAAACTAAGCTCTACAGCTTCTGATAATTTTTCCAGGCTTTTTAAGAGAAATGAACAAATACCAACTTTTGCTTATATTTGCTCCATAGAAAAGTCTAAACAGGAAGACAGTACGCCTAAAAAAAAAACCGCATGATTCATCACCATATACCTATTGTATTGTGCACTTAAATGTATATGCATACATATCACAGAAAAATATTGTATTATTTAATATATTTACTTTAGTTCTACCCAAAATATTCCCTAGCCATTATGCAAATTTCATTCTTATCTTTCCCTCTAATCTCTGGGACACTACTACTGTGACATGTAGTTCAGAGGAAAATTTTATAGCCACTGATACTGAGCAAGAGAAAAACAATAGCAAAGCCAACCAAATCTGCCTTCAAGGGCTTGGGCGGACAGAATGTAACTATGCTGACCCTTAGATGTTTTCAGCATTGACAAATCACATTTCGCTGGATTAACGGAAAGTTTTCTTTTCTTTTAAGAACAAAATCCCTTGGCCCAGAAGATAATTCAAAACACGTATACCTGAGCTGCCCATGCTGCTGGAGGTCAGCCAGCCTCTTTCCAACCTTACACCTTGCTGACCACGGTGGCGTGTGTGGAAAAGGCAAGAAGACAGCTTTCACAACTACACTGGAGAAAGAGAACTTGATGTTCATTCTCAGACATATGTGACTCCTTTCAAGATTTCCTGACTCAAAAAATTCAGAGGGAAGTGGCCCTGTAATAACATCTCTTCTGAGAATAGTGCCATATGGTTTTAACAGAGGTTTATTTCCTAAACCCAAAGAAGGCTGCTGATTCTCAATCCAACGAAAATAATTATGCAGACAATTTCACTCTATTACTTTCAGTGAAACCCATTCTGTGTGGTCCACACATGCCTGCTGACACCTTCAAAGAGACACTAAGCCATTTTTATGTACCGGACCCTTAATGGTGGAACGCAAGGTAACTTTCCTTCAAGATTAGCACGTCGCCACGCATACGGCACCCCCACTTTGACTACCACATGTTAATTCTCTGAGTGGGGCAAGAAAGAAGAGAGAGATGAACAGAACTTCCATGTTGAGTAACAACTAATTATTGGTCAGTTATTAGGGCAAACATACACACATACACACAGGAACCAAAAATATAGCATCTCCCAAAGTCAACAGCATGGCTGGGAAATTACTTCAGACACAATTGGCAGGTAGGAGGACTGGGGGAGGTTAGAGCTGGGGGCGAAGGGGACCACTCTTTTCTATAAATTTCAGCAACACTAAACTGCTAACCTTAAAATAATCACGAGAGTAGAAAAATAAAATTCTTTCTGTGCAAAAACTGAACAACATAAATGCTATAAAAATAAAGGTTTAAACCAAAGAATACAACTATTAAACAGTACTTTCAAAGAAGACCACCCTTTAAGCCAGAGAATATTTAAGAACAGAATAGGCTCACCCGTATACCAGGCTGCCCCTGAGTCTGAATTAGATTATAGCAGTTGGCTATGAAATGCACAAGTTCTCCTTTTCAGACTGTTAAAGAGCACTGAGTTTGAAAACAAACCCATGAAAATTATTCTCTATTTTGCCAGTAAACTTGGCACCTTGCAGAAAGATCCTCTTCTCCTCCCATAAGATTTCTGTCTTCCAATACCTACCCGCCTCTCTTTGAATCAAGAGAAACAACCCCCCAAAAGGTAAAATTTCTCTAGCTAGCCATAGAAATACGACAAAATCTAACCAGAATCACAAATAGTCAGAGAGAGAGAGAGAGAGAGAGAGAGAGAGAGAGAGAGAGAGAGAGAGAGAGAGATAGGTGTCCAGGCCCACGAGGTCAGTGCAGGAGCCAGATACAAGCCGGCAGAGCAATAACCACAAGGCAGGCCCGGAGGCTGCTCCAGGACTGTTTCTTTGGACTGCCTAAAAGTCTTGCCAAGAAACAGACGGATGCTGCTGAAAGAATATCTTCCACAGCTGGGCATCTGGGTTCTATGACAGACAGCCCTGCTCCTGTGTGTGTGGCCTGTAGAACACATTGAAAGCTTGGAAGGGAATACTTGGCAGAACAGGAGAAAACCTATGGATGTTCTTTGTGAGGGACAGGGGACTATAATTCCAACATCATACACAGCTGATCGATATTTTACCTTTGTTGCTGACACTCCAGACTTACATTTTGTTTCTCACTTGTGTACATGTTTCTGATGTCTGCTTACTGATTGGGCAGAGAAATCACTCTGCTCACTTTCATTTCCAGTAATATGATTTGTACATCTCATTTTTGCACCAGTTCACACTAAGACATTTTTGTTTCTAACAATCAAGGGGAATGTTTAAATAAAAAACGAACTGAAAATCTTGAAATTTCTTAAAAACAGAAACAGCTGGAAAAAACCTAGCCATGGAAGAGAATTACATTGCCAAACAGGTTTTGACTGAATTTTCTTAAATTAAAAAACAAAAACAAAAAACTACTTACTGTCACTTATCAGATTGGTTTTCTTAAAACACTAGTACCGAAGTTTTACTTCAATAGTACACTGGCTAAAAATGATAAAACAAGAACAGAGTTCTTTTAAATAAAGAAAAACCAGCTTCTACTGTGTGCTCTTCAGTTAGAAGTCAGAACTCAATAGAGAGAAGGAAGGTAAGCTAGAAAACAGGATTCATAGGGAATAACTGAGCCTGGGTGAAGGATATAGCTACTGCTTGAGTTTTGCTAAGGGAAAGAACCATGCACAAAATTCAGACCCTATTTTTTAGCAATTTAAAAATAGGACAGTTCTCTGGTTTGTATCCATGAACATCACCCAAAAAACAGTAGCATTCTGTGTGAAAGCCACACATGATTCTTATAGTCAAGAAGTCCTTTGGTCTGCACCTGCTCTTCGATGTAACAAATCTGGTGAAGCCAATGAGCGAGACTCTCTCTACCAACTTTATGTTTTCACCAAGGGGGCACTGGATTCAAACCAGAGACCTCATGATGAGTAGTCAAATGTTCTACCACTAAGCTATATCCCTGTGCTCCCTCTGCCAACTTTAAAAGTGGAGACGCCTTTAAACTAAAAAGAATAGGAAGACAAGTAGTAACTTCCCAGCCCAGCTCCCAATGCCTCAGTGTCCCTGCTTATTAATATAGGTTCTGGTTGAGTTTCTGTTATCTCTGGTTTTAACTGGAAAAACGGCACAGCTCTACCACTTAAAATACCCCATTACCATTATTATGTAAGTTTTTGTTAAATTTCAAATTGGGTGGCTTGCATTCACAAAGCATGCAAAAACTTCTCTAGGACAATGTTGTGAAAAGAGTGAGTTTAAATGAATCCATTTAATTTCTATGGAAACTTTTTGCCTTTCCAAAAGCCACAGCACCTGCCAAGAGTCTTGACGTAACAAATGTAAGAACTACAGAGTTTGTGGCATGTTTTCAAAGTGGGGTATTACAAAGGGTACCGGGAGACATTTTAATGAAACAGGAGCAAAAGGATGTGAGATATTTAAATGTCCTACCTGGGTGCTACAGAAAGGATAGTGTCTGAACCCCAAGGAAACTCACAGTGAAGTATTCTGGGTACCAAATAAGGACAATCTGATCAAAAGACAATCTTGGGCTCAGTCCAAAATGCTTTTTCTGAGTATCAGGGTCCACAATGATCTTGTCCCAGAAACCTGCAGTAAACTTGCCTGTATCACTTGTGAGATACTTACTAATTTCTTTGTAATCTTCTCTGGCAGGAATTTCTAAACTTGCTATCTCAACATAAAAATCTCTGAAGACATTTACCACATATTTCTTTGTAATCTTCTCTGGCAGGTATTTCTAAACTTGCCATCTCAACATAAAAATCCTGGAAGGCAAAGCACATCTTTATATTCCAGTATGTCTCTCAAGCTCTAAGAAGAGCTGATTTGTCCAAAGTCCAGGTTTTTTTTCTATCAAATTGGGGTCTGGGCAAGGCTCAGATACATCTGAGGCAAGAGATGGAAAAAAGTCATGAAAATTAATCATGTCATTTGGCCATATCATTTCCTTGGATCACTTTACATGGTTTCTATGTTCAAAGACAAATACGTCCTTCTTCAAAAAAATAAAAGAATAAAAATATATATATACACACACACACAAAGAGCTGTTAAGTTTCTCATCATCCTCAACAGTAACAATACTTTCGTTGATTAGCACCTAATTATTTAATACATGAAAACACAACCATCAAAATACACAAAGTGCTTCATTTAGATTGACAGAAAAAAACAGCATCTACTTTTCCAGTGGCAATGGTGGTATGCAGTAGCTTAAATGTGTTTTTCATTGTCGAAGGGCTCTGATTTCTTTCATACGGATATTGTTAGGAGGCTGAGGATTGGTGATGGAGTTAAGATGACAGAAGCCATGGCAGGAGAGACTGCACGAATGCTTCATGCTCCTCTAGTTAGAGCTGAAAGATGGGTGGAGTGAGCACTGGGCTTTCCCAGCTCACGTCATTGGAGAGAGATGCTCAAGGATGGAGTATAAAGAGTAAAAGTTGAAAGCACTCAGTCCTTGGAAATCTTGCTTACTCTGTAGACTGTACGTGTTAGAAGTAAATCTTGAGGGAATTACCCACAGTGGTTTTGAGGTTTTTGAATAAAGTGGGGAAACAGGGAAATTGCATGGGCATCCTGATTGATTTCAAAAGTTGATTTTTCTGTACATTTTAGAATTGAATGAAAAAGAGGCACTGTAGCCACATTTCTCCACATTTTCTCTACAATGTTTGAATGCTGGTTTAATTTAGCTCCAAACTCTTGCTTTATACGGAGAATGAGGTTTTATCTTTAACAGTAATTCCAACAAACACATATATGAAAATATATACAGACCAAACCAATGGACCCATAGACTCTTTTTTTTTTTTTTAAACATAGAGCTACAGAGACAGAGACAGAGAGAAGGGGGAGGGCCCAGAACAGTCTCCATAGTTGCACATCATCGGTTGTTCCACACAGTTTCATTCCACAGGTGGGCTTGGGGCTGCACAGGGCAGGAACTGGGCCGGGGTCTCGCCCTGGTGAGAAATGAACGGCACTCCCCAGTTCAGCATATGGGTCCACACAGGCCGGGCCCAGGATTCGATCCTCGGTCCCGAGGCTGCAAAGTGAGCGCCTAACCCACTGAGCCATCCTGGCTTCCCCCCATAGACTCTTTATAT
>PVKE010040884.1:0-14408 GCA_004027555.1 Craseonycteris thonglongyai | reverse complement strand
GAATCAAGAAATATATGACCTCACTTATAGGTGGATTATAAAACTGAAAGTAACAAAGAAACAAAAACTAATGGATAGAAAAGGAAAAAAAAAAGCTCCCAAATCAGGGGGAGAAAGAAAAGGAAAGGTTGCAACCAACACCAAACCAAAGAAATAGAAAAGATTTTTAAAGAATACTGTGAACAACTGTATGCCAACAAATTGGACTACCGAGAAGAAATTGATAAGCTTATAGAAATATACAATCTTCTAGGACTGAACCAGGAAGAAACAGAAAATCTGAAAAGACTGACTACTAGCAATAGAACTGAAGCAGAAATCAAAACACTCCCAACAAACCAAAATCAAGGAAAAGTCAACTTCACTGGTGAATTCTATCAAACATTTAGTATTTGTGCTGCCAAAGCAAGCACTCTATCAAATATTTAAAGAAGAATCACTACATATCCTCTTCAAACTATTTTTTTTAATTGAAAAGAACTCATTCTATGAGGTCCTCATTAACTTGATACCAAAACCAAAGACACTACAGAAACTTACAAGATAACCTCCTTGATAAATAAGATGTAAAAACCCTCAAAGAAATATTAGCAAACCAAATTTAACAGCACCTTAAAAAGATCATACAGTTTGGTCAACTGGAATTTATTTCACAAGTGCAAGAATGGTTCAACACCTGCAAATCAATCAACATCGTATACCACTTAAACAAAAATGAAAGATAAAAACCTATGTTCATCTCAATAAATACAGAAAAATCATTTGACAGAATTCAACATTTTATGACAAAAAAAAACAAAAAACTCTCAACAAAGTGGGTATGGAAGGAACATAATAAAAGCCTCATATGACAAACCTACACCTAACGTCATCCTCAGTGGTGAAAAGCTGAAAGTTTTACCTCTAAGATCAGGAACAAGACAAAGGTGCCTACTATCACCACAGTTATTTAATACAGTGTTGGAGTCCTAGCCACAGCACTCAGGAAAGAAAAAAAAAATGCATCTAAATTGGAAAGGAAGAAATAAAACTGTCACTATTTGCAGATTACATGACACTATATGTAGAAAACACTAATGATTCCACAAAACAACTATTAGAACTAATAAATGAATTCGATAAAGTTGCAGGATGCAAAATTGATATACAGAAACCCACTGTATTTCTATACATTAATGAATGATCAGCAGGATTAGTTAAGAAAATACTATACCGTATTTACAATTGTACCCAAAAGAATAAAATACCTAGGAATAAATTTAACAGAGAAGGCAAAAGACTTGTACTGGGAAAACAATAAAACAATAAAGAACTTGAAGAGGGTATACATACATACATACATACATACATACATACAGATATATAAGTACATACTCATCAATTGGATCAGTATTATTAAAATGTTTATATTACCTAGATCTATTACAAATTCTGTGCAATCCCTATCAAAATATCAATGATGTTCTTAGAACTAGAGCAAATAATCTTAAGATGTATATGGAATCACAAAAGACTTCAAATAGCCAAAGCAATGTTGAAAAAGAAGAACAAAGTTGGAGGATTCATTCTCCCTGATTTCACACTATACTACAAAGCTATAATAATCAAAATAATATATTTGCAAAAAAAAAATAGACATATTGATCAGTGTAACAGAATAGAGAGCCAAAAAATAGACTCTAAATTATATGGTCAATCTACAATAAAAGAGGCAAAAATTACAATGGAGAAATGACAATCTCTTCCATAAGTGGTGTTTGAAAAAACTGGACAAATACATGCAAAAAAAATGAAACTGGACCACTCATACCATATGCAAAAATACACTCAAAAGTGGTTAAAAACTTAAGTGTAAGACCTGAAACCATAAAACTAGAACAAAACATAAGTCAATAAACTTTTTGATAGAGGTTTTAGCAGTAGCTTTTTGGATATGTCTCCTTGAACAACAGCAGTAAAAGTAAAAATAAACAAATGGGACTCTATCAAACTAAAGAGCTTCTCTACAACAAAGAAAACTATCAAAAAAACACAAAGACAACATATTGAATGGGAGAAGATATTACAAATTATATATAAAATACGAGATTAATATCCAAAATTATTAAGGAACTCATATATAACTCAACATCAAAACCAAGTAATCAGATTTAAAAATGGGCAGAATACATGAATAGACATTTCTCCAAAGAAGAAATTCAGATGGCCAACAGACGTATGAAAAGATGCTCAATATCATAATTGCCAGTGAAATGAAAGTCAAAACCATAAGATACCAACTCATACCGATTATAAAAGCTAGTATCAAAATGTCAACAAATAACAAGTGTTCACAGGGGGAACCATCATGCACTATTTGGTGGGGTTGTAAATTGGTGCAACCCTATTGAAAACTGTATGTAGGTCCCTTTAAAAGTTAAAAACAACTATCATATGATATAGCAATTCCAATTCTAGGTATTTTCTGAAGAAAATAAGACTAATTTCAAAAGATATATGCAAACCTATGTTCATTGCAGCATTATTTGCAATACAGGTATGGAAGCAACCTATTTTCATCTATGGAAAATGGATGTGTGTGTATGTGTTTCTGTATATGTATATGTATATGTATATGTGTATGCAAAGGGATAGTACTCAGCAATAATCAAGAATGAAAAGTGTCCTTTGGGACAACATGGTTGGACTTAGAGGTCTTTATGCCTAGTAAAATCTAAGAAAGAAATATTGTATAATTTCACTTATATAGAGAATCTAAAACAAAAACAAAAAACCAAACAAGAAAAACAGACCCGTAGAAACAGAAAACAAACTGATGGTGAATAGAGTGGAGGGAGCAAGAGGTGGGTAAAAAAGATGAAGGGGAATAAGAGGTACAAACTTCCAGTCATAAAATAAATAAGCCACAGAGATACAGTACACAGCATAGGCAATATAGTCAATAATATTGTAATAACATTGTACAGTGACAAATAGTTATTAGACTTAGTGTGCTGATTATATAAATGCTGTGCACCTGAAACTAATAAAATACTGCATGACAACACACTTTAATAAAAAATTAAAAATGAAGGCAACAGATATGGACAGAACTAAAAGGAGTTACATATATATTCACAATCATGATAGATTTTTAAAATATGCCTCTTAGTAATCAATAAAATTACTGTTTGGAAACACTAAAATATTCAGTAATATATAAAAATATGAATAATTTAATTAAGCAAATTGGTCTAAGAAGCAACCTATATAGACTACTGCTCAACAGCTTAAGAATACACTCTGTAACATAGCAATACACATTATTTTCAAGAGCACATGGAATATTTACCAAACACCACATAGGGACTGGACCCCAAAAATGTATGCACAAATTGCAAGGGTTTTATTATACAGAGTATGTTCTCTGACTACATTACATGTCAACCTAAAGCCAATAACATTAAGATAAATAAATAAATAGCTAATGCATCAAAGAAGAAATCACAAATCAAAGTAAAACAAAAAAAACCTAAATTACAGACTAAAGCTAAACTGGACTTTAGACAAATTCATAGCCTTAAATATATACATTAGAAAAGAAAGGCTGAACAGCAATGGTTTTGGTTTTGGGAAATTATAAAAATAATTAATTATTCCATCCCAAGAATGCAAAAGGAAGGAAATTATAAGACAAGAAAAATACAGTAAAATTTGAAATAAATATATGATAAACAGTATGAACAAATATTAAGGTTTATGAATTTAAAGTTTAAAATATTAAAGTTGATTCTTGAAAGGCAATGAAATTAATGAACTCCAACAAAATAATTTAAACAAGAGGACAAGTGACCATGATGGAGGAGTCAGAAGACCCCTTTGTATCTCCCCATAAGCTTACTACTTGAATATCTCTAATACAACAAAGTTTCTTCTGGTGAACACACAGGTATGCCTGAGAGATCCACACATCAGTGTATCTACGAAGGTTGGAGTATTGAAATGTGTGAGGGAGGTGAGATGAGGGTAAACACAGAGGTAGTGTCTGTAGACAATGTTCTGTGACCATCCTGGCCCCTACTAGCACAGTAGCAGTGCAGGAGTTGAGATGTGGCCCCCACAATGGCCCAGGGGAGAGTAGCCGGGGCACTAGCTGCACGAGTGCCTAGGAAGCTAGTTCCCTCCCTTCCCAAGCTGGTTGGTGGTGGAACCCAGCAGCAGCAGCAGCAGCAGTCATGTGTCTAAGGCCTAGCTGTGGCACATTGGTGCCCAGGCCTAAAAGGACAGGGGAGCAGTGCAGTGGGCTTGCAATTCCAGCACTTCCCCTACCACATCTTTCTATCATGATAGTGGTGCCTTGATATGGAGAAATGCAAGCACAGCTGTGAAACTGACCACCCTGCTCACCCAAACATCAATTTTAAGGACCAAAGCAACACCTATGAAATATGTCCCCTCAAGACTCAGGTAGTGCAGTTAAGAGAAAACAATAACTCATGCTATAGCACCATCTACTGGAAAAGAAAAGAAAACTTGTAATTATTAACCTGATGAATTATCAAAATGGTATATAAACAAAGAAAGAGTTCACTACTTCCAAATATGCTGTCAGAAGAATAATCCAACAAGTAGCATGAACAATCATGGTAACACAAAGAAAATGACAAGTCTCCAGAAATCAAACTTAAAGTCATGGAAGAATGATTTAAATGACATAGAATTCAAAATTGAACTCATGAAGATACTCCAGGAGATATAAGAAATCTCAGAAAGCCAGTTTAATGAGTTCAGGAATAAAGTTAATGAACAAAAGGAGTTTTTTACCAAAGAGACTGGAATTACAAAATAAATTCTGTAATTGAAAAACTCAGTGAGATGAAGAATGCATTAGAAATGCTTGGAAATAAAGCAGACCAGATATAAGAGGAAAGAACTGATGAGCTGAAAGATAAAAATATAGAAATAAGGTGGAAGAAGAGAGAAAACTAAGAATTTTTAAGAAATGAAAGAACTCTATGAGAACTATTTGACTCCATTAGAAAGAGTAACATAAAGATAATGAGTATCCCAGAAGGGGAAGATAAGAAGAAGGGAACAGAAAACCTATTCAAAGTAATGATTGATGAGAACTTTTCAAACTTAGAGAAGGATCTAGACATTCAAGTACAAGAAACTAATAGAACACCTAATTATCTCAATGCAAAAAGACCTTCTCCAAGACACATTATATTAAAACTGTCAAAAGTTAATGATAAATAATTCTCAAAGTAGTCAGAGGAATAATGCATGCATGCATACATACATACATACATACATACATACATACATACAGTAACCTACAAGGGAAAACCCCTTAATTATTCGATTTTCCAGGTAAAAATCCTAGAGGAGAAAGTGGAGTGACATTCAAAATACTGACGAAGTGAAACTACCAACCAAGGCTAATATATCCAGCAAAGTTATCTCTTAGCTATGTAGTGGAAATAAAGGTTTTCAACCTAGACAAAACAAAGCTTAAAGAATTTACTGCCATAAGACCGACATTATAAGAACCATTGAAAAGAGTTTGTCTACCAAAAACAAAAAATAATAATATACAAAAAGTGAAGCAAGGAATGTAACCACAGACCGAGCAGGAAATTGATACTCTATTTCAGAATAGGGTATTAAATACTTAACTATAACATGAAGGTTAAAGGAGAGAAAAAGCATTAAAAATAACTCTACAGCAATTTGGCAATGAATGCACAATATTAAAATGGATAATTTGTGACAACATAAACATAAAAGGGAGGAAAAGGACAACTTGTTTAGGTGAATGAAGATAAGATGCTATCAGAAGAAAAAGGGTGATTTTATCTATGATACATTTTATACATAGCTCATGGTAACCACAAAACAAAAACCTAGAGCTGAGATGCAAAACATTTCTAAAATAAAGGAACAGAAAAACATCTTGGAAAACCACTGAACTAAACTAGCAGACAGAAACACAAAGGAAAAGAAACAATGCACATACAGAGAAACCAGAAAACAAAAGATAAAATGATTTTAGTGAGTCCTCATTTTAATCACTCTAAATGTAAATGGACTTGAACTCATTAATCAAAAGGAACAGAGTAGCTGGATTGATTAAAAAACAAGACCTAACTATATGCTGCCTTCAAGAGACCCATATGAGCTCCAAAGACAGATAGTGTCAAAGCGAAAGGGTGGAAGATAATACTCCAAGCAAATGGCATCCAGAGAAAAAATGAGTATATTCATACTAATATCAGACTGAATAGATTTCAAGACAAAAAAAAAAGTAGTAAGAGACAGATGGACATTTATAATCCATAAAGAAGACATTACATTTATTAATATATATGTACCCAACCAAGGAACAACAAAATATATTGTTCCAAACATATGAAAAAGTACTCAGTTTCATAAATAATCCAGAAAATGCAATTTAAAGTTACAGTACAATACCAAAACACACTCACCAGAACAGCGAATATTTTTTCTATTTTATTTATTTATTTATTTTATTTTTGACAGAGAGAGATACAGAGACAGAGACAGAGAGAGAACTGAACTGGGGGAGCTCCCAGTTCAGCATATGGTTCCGCACAGGCCGGGGCCGGGATTCGATCCTCGGTCCCCGGCGCTGCAAAGTGAGCGCTCAACCCACTAAGCCATCCCGGCTTCCCCAACAGTGAATATTAAAAAGACTAACAACATTAAGTTTTGGTGAATAGAAAGAATAAGTCTGTCTGTCACAATGCTTCTTGGAATAAAATTTCACAAACACTGCAACATGACTAAGCGTTCTATAGTAAAGTAGAATGTGTACATACCTTATCCAGTAGTTGTATAGGCTGCAGTTGTGGGATAAGTAAAAACGTGTGTATGTATACACACACGCACACACTGAGGGGAGGATATGTATACACATTTTAAGAGATGTTATCCATGTATTACTTTATGAAGTTGAATTGAATTATGACAGCAATGTGTAGTATGACTTTAACTCAAAAGATGACATTAAGCAAATGAATGCTAGCATCACCGTGTGACAGGCAGGGCAGTCAAAGAAAATGGCGAGTGGAAAATGACAAATGGTTGTCATTCAAGGGGCACAAGACCATTTTGAAGTAGTATTTGAAATTTGAGATTATTTTAGAAGTACAGCAACAATGGAGGCGTGAGTGTAAAACATAACCTCCAACACGCCTAACAATTGCACGCATTCCTGATAAGTTTGAGATGCATGGTAAATTGAATCAGCACGTGCAGCGAGACAAGTGGACACATTGGCCAACAATGCTCAAGCAGTAGTTCACCATAATAAGAACTGTCTGGATGCTGATGGTAGCCACTTTGAGTACCCCTTGTAATTGCAGAAGCCAAATGTGACTTATATCCATCTTATGCTATCAGTATATATTGAGTATTACAATTTTAATATAGTATTTTCATCTCTTAAAATGGGTATACATTTTTGGCACCCAATGTACATATAGTATATATACATATACACATACATATAATATATAATATATATACATATACACATACATATAATATATAATATATAGTATTTGTGTGAACAAGAAAAATAAATAAGACTTTCTCCCATGCAACATTAGTCATTGAGCTAAAAATTCTAATTAACACAATGTTTATCAACAGTAGGATGAATAAATGCATTTTAGTATAATGACACAATGGAACACAGTGAATGACCAAAATAATATTGAGCCAAAAATTGTCAGACAAAAATAAAACATACTATTTGATTATCAAGTGGTTCCCTCTTGGGAAGAGAAATGTTTTATTACTTGACTTAGATGTGATGCCATAGATGTTTGATTTTTAATAAATCACTGAGCCGAACCTTTACTTTTGTACGGTTTTCTCCATTTGCTAATATCAATAAAGTTTTACTAATGACTATTATCTATACACATACATACACGTGTGTAAAACAAATTGGTCTTGAGATGGTAAATATCTGTTATGCAGTACTACTAAGAATTGGGAGAGACAGAACTGTACATCAAGGTCCACTTACATATCTAGTTGAGATGTGAAAAGGTGTCCACCTGATAATAACATTAGTGGAATGAATCACTGGGAGGCACCAGGTTTCTTCCACATCTGAGCAACAAGAAAAGACATAATTATAGAGTTATAATAAAAATTAACAGAAAAACATTTTTTTAAACAACTGGTCAATTGTTCAGTTGATTATATCAGTGTTAGTCAATGTACAGGATCCAACCTCCTGTTAGACCACAAGGGGATCCTGAGAATGACATGCAATTTCAAAGAATATTTATGTGGGTAAGAACCACTCACTCATAACCTGTTGAGCTATTCAATGTTGTTAATATGGTACAGAAATATGTATTAAATGTTGGTGCATCAAAAATTATTCTGCTCTTTCCAGTTCTTTATTATCAACACTTTTTTTTTTCCCTGCTAAAAACTGGAAATAGAAGAGGTAGATGCTCCACATCTACCTAGAATAAAAATTTTTACTCTAGATTAGACTACTAACTAAAGACTTGAGTTCTAGCTGCATGTATATTAGAAAGATTTAAGTGTGTCTTATAGTCCTAGATTGTGCTGATAGTCTATACAGCAAGTTGACAGCTGTGGATCATTGGCTACTAAGACAGAAAAGCATGATAGTGTGAATGGATCAGGGTTGGATTTACATTATTTGTGGAAAATCATCTCAATGTGTGAAGGCTATTGATTATGACAATATCTTGTACTAGGAAGAAAAAACCCTAGAATCGAACAGACTTGGGTTCAAATTCAATCTTCATAATTTATTAGGTAAATTGGTCCTAATCAAGTTTCTAATCTTCTGAGCCCTAATTTCCTCATCTATAAAATGAAGATGTAATTACCTACCCTCCAGGTTTATTATACAAATTGAAAGTAATTTCTTAACATGTATAATAACAAATCATGAAGGACTTATGCTGATTGTTCATAAAACTGAGCATTTCCACTTTCCCATTAAAATGCACATATATCTTAAAGAACAATATTAAAGAAGAAAAACAATACTTAGCCACAATACATCTTGTCATAAATTCATGTGCATAGCTTGATTCTTTGTCCTGGCTCTGGGACTCTCTTATTACATAGATGACATGGCCGCTTCTGTAGTCATTTAGGAACTGCCCTACTGATTTCTCCCTTATTGGGTACAAAGTTAGTGACTGTGAAATAGAATAGGTTGTGCCATGTGACGTTTGTATAGTGCTGTGTGTTGCACAGTGCTTTATAGCTGTTCGTTATTGTCCTGGCAATACTGGGAAGTAGATCTCTGAAATCTTCTTGAAGCACTAATTAGATTCTGGCACAGAAAGATCAAAAACTTGTTGAAGATCATTCACAGAAGAAGGCATTGAAGATTGCATGAGGACAGGAGACCTAGTTTGCTGAAATAGAGAGAACCACAAAATGAAATTGAGAGGTCCAGTATCTGATCTCAGCTCTGCCACTCACTTTGTAATCTGGGCAAGTCACACAATCTCTCTGAGCCTCACGTCTCCATGTGAAAAATAATCAAAAGGATATCATTGAGATCTATAACAGTTTCTAGGATTAAAGTAGCCTAAAGTCTCCTCAATAGAAACATAAATAGACAATTTTCTCATTAAAATATTTGTCTTTTTCATTTTAAAAAGAGTCAATAACCATCTAAAATATTGGAGTTCTAGGTTGAGTGATATGAGGCCAAATGAAACCCTATGGAACTACATTTGATTTTAGACATCTTATCCTCTGAGAAGTTGTATGGTGTCTTGAAAGAGTAGAATTCAATCAGTTGAAGAGGTTTGTGGAGCATGTATTAGGCAAAGAAAGCAGTGTGCCAAAGGCATTGTCTGGCCTATCAGGTTAAGGGAACGACAAGTGCTTTGACCATAGGGTTGCATGGGGAAGAAGCAGGGCTTACGAAAATAGAGGGACCACATACTGAGGAGTCAGTTGGTCTTTATCATGAAACTAACCAGGTTTCATGGAAAGGAGAAATATATGGAATGGCATGATAAACAAATATAAATACCCAAAACTTGCTCAAATGGGCAGTGAATATAAGACTTCTCTTGGAGTTCAGCTGCCTTTCACTCTCCCTCTTTAAACAGCCCTGAACACACCAGCCCCAAGAAGTAGATGTGAACTGGCAGAAGGTGACGGGGGAACAAAGGTAAAAGCTACTACCCTAGGCTTTGAGCCAGCCTTTGACCGGGACTTTAAACTGTGCAGCTATTAATAAAGTGCCCAGATCTCCGTTCTGCTATCATTCTCTATAATGAAACCCACAGGTGGTAGAGGTAATTGCCAGAGTACAATTTAGGTTTTGCAACCCTGATCATACTGCCATCTAATTATCTCCTTAACTTCTACCCACATCTAGTAGATCCTCAACAAATCCCTTGATTATGCACTGATGGTCTATACTTGTTTTTAAAAAATTCCTCATCCCAGTAGTATGAGGAATGAAGATTTAAAAACCTCATTGGATAATAGCAACATGAGGGAAAGACATTGCCACATATGTAAATCACTGACACTAGGGTTATGATCCATGATGGAAGATCTTGAACTCACCTCCTCCCATGAACACACTGAATTTAAACTTACAGACACAGCAATTCCCCCGAAGAACTAAAGGCTGACCTTCCCAGCTTCTATGCAACAAACGAGGGAGATGCCACATAGAAACAAAGAGATATGGAGACATGGTATTGTGGGAACCCCAACCCCAGTATGCCAACCTGAAGTAAGGAGGGATTACTGAAGGGCCTGCATTTAGACGTCTTCACTGGGGCACAGAAAAACCAGCAGATTAGATGGCACCTAGACCATACAAAAAGAAAGTCCAGTGACTAACCCTAGAGCATCTGCCAAATGGGAGGGAAACTGGAAACTCTCTGTGGTGTTGGAGGCGCCATGAAGCACCATTTATTGTCTTCTCCCTCCCCCTTGATAGCCTGAGTAGAAACACAATCTAGATACTTTAGCCTGCTTGCCAGTGCTACCAGAGTGTACATCAGGCCCTGGGCCCATAGCAGCTCTACAGCTTGTCCCTGCAACTCTCTGTGGCCCCTCCCACTCCAACTATACAGCTTCAGCTCCAGTGTGCCTTACCCCCAAGTCTCCAACCATAGCTCCTGTAGGCCAGCCAAATGTGGCTCACCTCCTGGATTTCTCGCAGCTTCATCTTCTACAGCTAAAGCTCTGGGTCTTGGTGTGGCTTTCTTTTAGATTCATTGTGGCCTGAGACCACTCTAACTACAGCTTCTACCATCCAAAAAAAAAAAAGAGCAGCCCTGCTAGGGCTTGCCACTGGGACTTCCTGTGGCCCATGCCCACTGCCACTATAGCTCTGGGCCCCAGTGAGACTTGGCTCTGGAATTCCTTGCAGTCCATCCCATGCCAACTCCAGTTCAAGCCAACATGCCAAGGTAATCCCAGTGAGGCCTGGTCATGGAACTCCCCACGGCCTGAGTCTACTCCGGTTCCAACTGCAACTGGCCTGCCAAAGACACCTGGCACACACAGTCTACAAAGTGGAAGACACAAACACAAAGAGACAGAATGAGGAGACAGAGAAAAGCTACAAACAAAAGAACAGGACAAAATTCCAGAAAAAGAACTCATTGAAACAGAGATAAGCGATCTGTCAGATAAAGAGATTAACACACTGGTTATAAGGATGCTCAATGAACTCAGGAGAAAAATAAAGTTAGTGAGAAGTTCAACAAAGGGAGAAAATATAAAAAACGAACCAATGAGAACTAAAGGATACAATAACTGAAATTAAAAAAAAACAAACATACTAGAGAGAATCAACAGCAGAATAGTTGATGCAGAGGAATGAGTCAGCAAGCTGGAAAACAAGGTAAAGAAAATCACCCATTGGAACAGAAAAAATAAATAAAAGAGGAAGAAGAACCAATACAATTAGCACAGTTTAAGGGATCTCAGGGATGACATCAAGCATACCAAATTTTAAACACTAGGGGTCCCAGAAGGATCAAAGAGAAAACAGGACAAAATCCTATTTGAAGAAATAATAGCTGAAATTTTCCCCAACTAGTTCAAGAAAACAGACATCTAAGCTCAGGAAGCACAGAGAATATCATACAAGAGGAAGTGAAAGAGTCCCACACCTGGACACATCAGAATTAATATACCAAAATTTAAAGATAAAGAGATCTCTTAAAAGCAGTAAGTGAAAAGCAGCTAGTTATATATAAGGACTCCCTATAAGATCATTAGCTTATTTTTTAGCAGAATTTTTACAGGACAGTAGGGATGGCATAATATATTCAAAATGTTAGAAGGGGGAAATCCTACATCTAAAAATACTCTACCTAGCAAAGTTATCATTCAGAAAAATTTCCCAGACAAGAAAAATTAAATGAGTTTATCATCATTAACCTGGCATCAAAAGAAACATTAGAGAGACTTTTTTAAATGGAAATAAAAGTCAAATCTAAAAATAAGTAAATACAAGAAAGAAAAGAATCTCACTAATAAAGACAAACATTAAGTAAATGCAATGCTAGTATGACAGTAAAGAAGACAGTAAGAGCATGTATAACTACAATAATAGATTAAGGGGGTTACACACACAGATATCAAAGATGTACGATATATAGGCTGACCAGACGTCTGCTCAGCCTAGGCTCACTGGGCTACATTCAAGGTGTCAGTAAGTTGGTCATATGTACCATTTGATATTAGACAGTACCATTAGTGTCCTGTTTAAATTGATACATCTGGTCTGCCTAATAATATTATCTCAGAAACATAGAATGTTTCTCAGAAAGAGAATGAGTAAAAATACATAATGCTTTTAGAATTCTTTCAAACATAAGTAACTATCAATTTAAAATAGACTGCTATAAATATAGCTTGTTAATCTTATGGTAGCCACAAACCAAAAAATATATAATACACAGAAACTAAAGAAAACCCAAACAAATCACCAAAAAAAATTATCTATATACAATAAAAGACAGCAGGAAATGAACAGAAAACTACAAAAACAATAAAAAAATATTAATAAACGGCAATAAGTACATACTAATCTAATAATCCCTAATTGTAAAGGAACTAAATGCTTCAATCAAAGACATAAGGTGGCTGAATGGATAAAAAAAATACTCATGCATATGCTGCACACTCCAGATGGAAAGACACCCAGACTGAAAGTGAAGGGAAGGAAAAATACATTTCATGCAAGTGGAAACAAAAAGAAAGCTGTGGTAGCAATACTTCTATCATACAAAATAGACTTCAAAACAAAGACTGTAAGAGCAGGCAAAGAAGGGCATTATATAATGATACAGGGTTCACTCTAATAAGAGTATATAACACTTGAAAGCATCTATGCATCCAACATTGGAGCACCTAAATACATAAACCAAATATTAACAGAGATAAAGGCACAGAGCAATGTTATCACAATAGAGACTTTAACACTCATTGACATCAATGAATAGATCATTCTGACAGAAAAATCAACATGGAAACAGTGGCCTTAAATGACACATTAGATTAAATAAGTTTAATAGACATTTACAGCACATTCCAACCAAAAATTAGCATAATATATTTTTTCAGGTGCATTTTCTAGGATAGACCATGTGTTAGGCTACAAAAAAAATTTCTGTAGATTCAAGAAAATTTAATTTATATTAAGCATCTTTTCCAATCACAATGGTATGAAACCAGAAAAAATAAAAGTGTGTGGAAATTAAGCAACATGCTACTTGACAATCAATGGGTTAATTAATAAATCAAAGAGATATCAAGAAATCAAGAAATATATTGAAACAAATGAAAATGAAAACACAATGATCCAAAACCTTTGGGACACAGCAAAAGTAGTTCCAAGAGAGAAATTCATAGTGGTAGATTCTTATCTCAAAACACAAGAAAAATATCAAAATCAGTACTTATACCCAAAAGAACTAGAAATATAAGAACAAGCCAGAAGTGAGTAAAAAGAAGAAAATAATAAATATCAGAGCAGAAAACAATGAAATAAAGACTAAAAATATATATAAATGATCATTGAAACTAAGAGCTGAATCTTTGAAAAGAAACAAAATAAACCTTCAAATACTCACTGAGGGAAGAAAAGAGAAATCCAAATGAATAAAATCAGAATGAAAGAGATGTGACAAAAATACAGAAATATGAAGGACTATAAGAGAATCCTGTGAACATTATATGCCAAGAAAACGGACAACCAAGAAGAAATAAATATAATGCTCATGCATGCAAAAAAAAATGAAACTAGACCACTTATTTACACAATATACAAAAATAAACTCAAAATGGATAAAAAAACTTAAATGTAACACCTGAAACCATAAAACTCTCAGAAGAAAACATAGGCAGTA
>PVKE010040883.1:0-14403 GCA_004027555.1 Craseonycteris thonglongyai | reverse complement strand
CAGAACAGTCTCCATAGTTGCACATCATTGGTTTTTCCACATAGTTTCATTCCACAGGTGGGCGTGGGGCTGCACAGGGCAGGAAATGGGCTGGGGTCTTCATCCTAGTGAGAAGCAAACTGGGGGCACTCCCCAGTTCAGCATATGGGTCTGCGTGGGCTGGGGCTAGGACTCGATCCTCGGTCCCTGAGACTGCAAAGTAAGTGCTTCTCCCACTGAGCCATCCCAGCTTCCCCATTTATCTCTTTTCTTAGATATATGATAAGCATTACCTTTATTTAAAGTAGATGGAAAACAAGAAGATAAATAAGTCACATGATCCCTATCCTCAAAGAGTTCTACTAGGAACAATAAACATACTCATGTAGATAGATGCAACATATGGCAAAGTATGTAAGTGGCACTAGAGGAACAGGGACAAAGTGACGCTGTAGTTTTTGGCTACAGCTATACTGTTGAGGAAGGATCTATTAAAGAATTTCAGTTAGGACTTACAGGATATGTTAGATTTCACTAAGAAACTACCAAGGGACAACAGATCTCTAGGTCTGTGGAACAGCCTGTGCAAAACATCAAGGTAGGAAAGTAAAAAACAAACAAACAAACATAAATATTGATTTATATTCCACGAATTTGAATGGCCGTTACCATAGAACCAGAGTATGTCAGTGCTAATCTGTTCTGTTCATAACTTAGAGTTTGACTTTTAACTGAAGGCAGTTTCTACCAAACCCAAGAACCTTACTCTATTTTCATGAATTATGTGTCTATGAGAGTTATACCCATCATTAAAGAAATGTATTTACATCCTTGACACTGATAGATCATTTATAAATTTTTTTTCTATTCTGTATTTTATTAGGGTTTTAGAGGTTTCTGAAGCACATTTATATATGTTACACAAATAAATCCTTTTAAAATCCTATGTTGTGGATGGTGGTAAAGGGGTTTGTGAGCATTTTTATTAAAGAACTGATGCACATATACTGAAATGATTTTTTCCAAGTTCACTTGGTCAGTAAGTGTAAACACACACCCAATTCAGAACCTATTCTTTTTCCTCTATTACCCTGTTGCTATGTAGGTATCTATAAAATTTATATTTATTTGTGTTGGTATGTGAGAAATTGAGAAAATTTAAAATAAGAAAGAAACTAGGTCTACGGCCATACCACCCTGAACACACCCGATCTCCTGTTAAAGAAAGAAACTAGGTCCAAAATTAGTGCTTTTGATAGTAAAACTAATTCTGGGAGCACAGAATTGAGGACAAAGGGAAATGTGTCAGGAAAGCTGATTGCAGACAAGATTTAATGGCAGGAAGGCCAGTTGCTAAGCATATGTAATTAAGGGGAAAAGGGAATGTTTTACTATTATTAGACAAATTTAAGGATGTGAGCTCTTGAAATAGGGCAGTTTATGTTTTCTGTAGTGAAGGCTAAAATTCTTTATATATCACCAATGGCAGTGACTGAGGACTTGAGAACCCACTATTTTTTCCTATATTTTATTAATATTTGAGTAGCCAGATGTGAAAAATCTACTCAGTTGAATCTTATATGCCATTTCATGATTTTTGTATTTACTTGTTCAATAACAATAAGCTTTTATTTCTTTGTACTATAAAATAGAACAAACATAATTTGGATTTAACATGAAAAAGCCTACTAATGTGAATATTCATTTTTCTGATATGGGGCAAATGGATCTGTCTACAGATATCCTCCATAACTAAAGCATAGGGCAAAATGTCTTACATTGAATAAAGTTAATTCCATTTTGTTGAAAAATGCATCACTTTATGTTATATGAAGAGCAGTATAATAAGTAGTTTAGGAGAAGATTCATAATGGCTATGTAAAATTCTTCCTTTTGTATTGATGAGAATCAAAATTGTAAGTTTGGGATCCAATACCTCAATCAAAGGAGTGTGGTAGAGTATTTTCTGTGCTGTATTTAGCATCTCTCTTATGTATTAGAATAACTTACTCCTAAGTTTGTATTCTTCACATTCTAAAGCCTAGTAGCAAATTTGGTGGGGTGAGAGGTATATCTCATCTCATCCTCTGGAAAGTCATAGGTTTGTTTATGCTCCTATTGTCAGAATTAAAGGCAAAAGGAAGAAGAAATAAAGAGAAAATAAAAGACATAAATGTGAATTGGAGATAGCACAGCATTGGTAGCTTTTTATTTTGGTTAATCATTAAAAAAAAAAAAAAAAAGTAGAAGAAGCAGCATATGGATTCAATTTCCCAGAAAACACAGATGGCTTAGAAATGAGGTGGACTTGAATGAAATTAGAACATAGTACATGAATCCATTCTCACCAAAGACAAAATATCCACATATTTTAGGAGTACTATTTATTAGCCTACCACTTTTTAGGATGGAGGTCAAGTACAGTGACTATGAACTGGAACACGAATATGCCACTTTCAAGCTGTGAGACGTTGGTCTGGTACTGAGCCTGATTTAGAAATATTTGCCTTCATTCGGTCTTTTTTTTCTCCATAGCTTAATCAGCTGGAAAAGGCAGTGGAAGCAGCCCATACATTTTTCATGGCCAACCCTGAGCACATGGAAATGCAGCAGAACATTGAGAATTACCGAACAATGGCTGGTGTCAAAGCATTACAACTGATAGATCTAGAAGCCAAACCACACCTGGTGAGCTCTGGGTACCCCTGCCTGAACTGTGTGGAGCGTCATGCACCTATATTTCATTTGGCTCAAAGTAGATTCCTATGGCTATCTTAAATTGATTCCCAACTTACACTATCTTAACATTCTTATACTTTAAGCATTCTCATTTGACATACTGTAATTATCAGGGTAGAAAAAATTACAAGATGATGAAAACTAATTTAGAAAATCAAGTCAGTATGATATAGTGAAAAATAGAATATGATATAAATATCTGTAATCCTTTCTGAGCCTCCACCACCCCTGCAACACTTTTATTTTACACATAGGAGTTGAAGCCAGTGTGAATTACTCAGGTCACACTGTGGTTTTCCATCTCCGAGTCCATTGATTCTTTCATTGTACCTGTACTTTCAAATTCTATGGTTTTGTTTTGCTTTGTTTGTTTGTTTTTTGTTTTGTTTTGTTAAGGCATATAATTATCTGTTTAAATGAAATCCTCCTTAAAATCACGATACCTTTAAAGGGCTTCTTAATGTGCCAGGCTGGAAATGGTTGTCATGTCTATCCACATTCATCCTTCTGTTCTTTGTTGCATGGCCTTGCCTACACATTCAAAGGGGTTAAAAAATATAGTCTTGAGTGTGCTCAGGAAGAAAATGAAATGGCAGTATTTGGCTTGCTCTGTAAGTCCCTTCTCATTTATAGTTAGTATAAGCCAGGGAAGTTATGTTTTATCTCCTAGTACTACCCTTCTTTATCTCCCACAGCACAAGAATCCAATACTTCACCTAACTAAGTAATACCACATCTGCATGAACTGCGATATTCAAGTGCCCTGTGGGTACTCATTGAAAACAAACCAAAAAGATTTTTCTGTTTCTTTACAGGAGAGTTACAGTGCAGGAGTTAAACATTATGAGGCTGATGACTTTGAGCTGGCTATCAAATACTTTGAACAAGCTTTACGAGAATATTTCAGTGAAGATACTGAGTGTCGAGCCCTGTGTGAAGGGCCTCAGAGATTTGAAGAGTATGAGTACTTAGGGTATAAAGCTGGTCTCTATGAAGCTATTGCAGGTAAATTTTATTTTTTGTCTTTATTTTATGATTAGAGAAATCCTACATGCTATTTGTAAAAATATTTCAACAATATAGAAGTAAGTATGTATTGTGAAAATTGACAGCTTCTCATTTACCTAAACCATCTACCTCTTGCAGATCAATTTACCTAGTTTAAATTTTGGTGACTATCCTCCAAAGCTTTCCCACCATAATATCTAAAAATGTATGTATCTATTTATGATTATTTTGTTTTTTATAAAAATAGAATAACACTATAAATACTGATTTTTAGCATATTTTTGTTTTATTTTATGCTTAACAATATGTTGTGGATTTCTTCTCATGTAAGTACATATAGATCTACTTCTTATATTAATTGTTGCATAATGTTTCATTATATGGGCATGATTTATTTAACCAGGCCTTTACTGGAAAATATTAAGGAAGTTTCAGTTTATCATTACTATAAACAATGTAGTAGTGAATATTTTTGTATACTTACAAGAGTATTTTATGTGGAAATTTAATATAGTACAAAGTGGCATTTAAATGAATAGGTAATGTGCATTATACATTTGGGGAGATTGTCTAGTTTACTATTTATGGTGGGAAATGAGCCCTCTGCTGCATATGGAAAAGAAACTCACAAAAATACATTCTATCTATATTAATAAAATAATTATAAAAAATAAAACTGTAAGAAAAAATGCAAGGGAATATTTCTATAATTGTAGGAGAGGAAAGCTCTTCTTAGCAAGACAAAAGACAAATATGAAGAAAGGGATAGACTTTACACAGTATAACCACAAAGATACAGTAAATCAAGCTGATTTGCAAATGTCAGGTGGAAAAAATTGCAAAAATATTATAGGCTAAGAACTGATATTCTTAATATTTAAATTGAGCATGTAAATTATTAATTACTCCTAATATATGTGTTACTTACTAACAGAATAATATCATTTATTTCACAGTTACAATATACAAAGCACTTTACTTCTTTATATCTTTTTTAGTCCTCTAAGTAACTCCTTGTGTAGATACCATTGTTATTCACTCTCCCATTTTTAAACGAGGAATTTGTACCTCAGAAATGGTAAGTGAAAGAGAAGCTGATAGTCAAAACTAGGCTTTTCTCACTGTGGAGACCAAGCTTTAAAGGTCTACACAATTGAGAAATGGGCAAAGGGTAATTATTCAGTAATAAATGTTTAACAAATATTTGTTGAGTGCATATTGTGTTTCAAGTTATACATATATGAAAAACAACAATCAGCTTCACCCATACTCATAGAAATGCAAATTGATGATGTTAATATGCTCTCCCTAACTTCCAATGTATTCAAACCAAATACCAAGTTATCAAAAATGTTCCTCAATTCCTGTTTTCCTTTGCTTTGTTACCAAACTTTGATAGATGCTACCTCTTAATAGCACTTAAGATTTTCTGGTTCACTCTACCTCTTTTGCTACCACTCTGGCTCAAATCAACAGTATATTTTCACTAAACTACTGTGATAGCCTCCTTTCAAGTTCTTATGCCCTCTTCAGTTTTTACTCTGTAGGCAGACAGAGCAGTATTCTAAAAAAAAAAAAAAAAAAGTCAGCTCACAGACACACTGAAAGCGCCCCCCCCCCCCATTGGCTTCCATTGTACTTGGAATAAAACCCCAAACTTTTAACAAGGACTTCCTCAGTTGCAGTTATGTATGTTTTCATCCTCTGTTTTCTCTTCTCTCTGTATCTCATTCCCATGGCACTTCTTTTAATCCTTACATATGCCACGCTCACTTCCACTTATAGACCTTCAACATGTTCTTTTCTTCAATCACTTGACTAATGCCCTATCTTGTTCATTGCTCAGTCCTCAGTGTCAAGTACAGTGATTAACAAATAATAGATGCTTAGTAAATATTTGTTAAATGAATAGTTTGAAAGAATGAAGGAGATGACCTATCCATCAGGCATATTGCAGTTTAAAAGGGTTAATAATTCTTCATATTTGCGGAAATGTGGGTCATAAATTGTTAAGGTCCTTCAGAAGGGCAATTGGGAACTATCTGTCTAGTAAATTAGACTACAGATAGACTGAAAAATCAATGTGTCAAATGACCAGTTTGCCACATACTAAGTTACCCACAATCAACTCACTTCACCTAAAATCAATACCATTATCTGAATTATTTAGGATTTCTCCCACCCCCATCCCCGCAAATTGTACTTCATTGGGCCTCTGTCAGAGTCATTTGCCTGCATTTTTGTGAGCACAGTTCATTTGAATGTCAGTTTTATGTGTGTTTCACATTTTAGTTGCTGAATATTTCTCTATAATTAATTTTTTCTGTGTGGATGGGTAGGCTTTTCCTTTATTATAGTTTACCATCTTGTGGTTTTGTGGGGATGTGTGTCCTGCCTCCATTCTACATTTGCTTCCATACCTGACTGTACCAGTGGCCACTTGAACAGTCTTGGCAAATGTTCTAGATCTGGTTTAGGAAAATTGACTAACATTTCCCCACAGATTAATATTTAGTAATTTACTCAAACTCACCATAGCATGTTGATGGCTAGAAAACAACAGAGGTCTCCTAAATCAAGCTCTTAATACTTAACACAATTTCCAACACCATGGCCCCCACTTCCAGTAAATAAGAGTGATTTAAAAAAATTATAAACCCTTTATTTCAATCCAAATATTATATATTATACAAAAGTAGTAAATCTTTTTTTTTTTTAAATATTTATTTATTTATTTATGAGAGAGAGAGAGAGAGAGAGAGAGAGAGAGAGAGAGGTACAGAACTGAACTGGGGGAGCTCCCAGTTCAGCACGGGCCGGGGCCGGGTTTCGATCCCTGGTCCCCGGTGCTGCAAAGTGAGCGCTTAACCCACTGAGCCACCCCGGCTTCCCCGTCTTTTTGGGAATTTGAAGTATATCCAATTTATTAAGAGAGAGAAATTTTAAAAAGTATTCTCACACAGTGTCTTAGGTCTCAAATTTATTAAAAACTTATTAATTGCACAATGACATTTAATATAGAATGGAAGCAAAGAATACAATTAATAAAAAGTGATATCATAACTCTATGTAAATTCTTGTTTGGTTCAAAACTGTCCTAAATTAGGAGTAAAACTGGCTTTTAAAACACAGAATATATTTAGAAAACTAGAATATTTTAATTTTAGGGTTAGAACATTAAAAAATGAAGAAAAATACAAATGGCTTCTGAGGGCAGCTATTTATTATTAGCTGTGCTTGTCGAAAGCCCTAAAAAGCTTTCAAAATGTCACTCTTGTTTTGCTGCTATTTATGGTTTGCTTTGAAAATACCTTTATTCAGATTTTGAGTTCTTGGTGAGTGTATTGCCCACCTTTTTCTTTTGTTTGTCATTTGAAATTAGGAAGACTGTGTATTAGAAGGTAAATGGCCAGCCAACTAGGAGAAAACAGGTGAGGGTTGTTGTTGTTTTCTTAAGAAATAAAACAGCTAGCTATTTATTTCTAACACAATAGTCAAAAAAATAGAACCCATTCACTCCTGCACAGTCCCCTGACTGGAGATAAGAACCAATGAATAGGGATTGTCTTAGCTGTGCTACATTGGATTGACTTGGCCAGGCTGTATGAATATGGGCACATTATTCTACACAACAGAAAATGTACATTTGCTTCCTATTGTGTTTGGGGGTCTATATTTTAAGTTCATCCAGACATGAGGGGGGTCTCCTCCAAAACCGGAATTCTCTTCTGGAGGGCGGGCCCCTTGTAGCACAGGCTTACCCCACTAGGTGAATGTTCTAGGAACCCCTCTGCATCAGTGCACCAGCTGGCATTGTTGTGGGAGCCTGTGTTTGGCTTCAGTGAACTTTTTTTTCTAAAGATTTATTTTATTGATTTTTGACAAACAGCGAGAAACAGAGACAGAGAGGAGGGGGAGGGCCCAGAGCAGTCTCCGTAGTTGACGTTAGTTTTCCATATAGTTTCACTCCACAGGTGTGCGGGGCTGCACAGGGCAGGACCTGGGTCGGGAGCCTCCCACATAGGCCCCAGCAAGAACTGAACTGGGGGCATACCCCAGCTCTGCATGTGGGTCCACATGGGCCAGGGCCGGGATTCAATCCTCGGTTCCCGGGGCTTCAAAGCGAGCGCTTTACCCGCTGAGCCATCTCAGCTTTCCCAAAATTATGTCTGCATGACTTCTTTTTTTTTATTCTTTTTTTGAACTGAACTGGAGGCCTCACAGCGTTTGGGAAGCACACCCCAGTTTAGCATATGGGTCCGCACAGGCCGGGGCCGGTGTTCGATCCTCGGTCCCCAGGGCTACAAAGTGAGCACTTAACCCGCTGAGCCATCCCGGCTTCCCCTTCAGTGAACTTTTTTCAGAGATTTTTTTCAACCTATTTGCCCATTTCATGATGGATGATTTACACAAACAACACGTGGCATGGCAATGCACCTGCCCACACCACGCTGAATGTACAGCAGTTTTTGACCAAAAAACAGCATGTTCTCTCGACCCCCACGCACCACTTTCCCTATTCACCCCATCTGACCCTGAGCAACTATTTTTTTGTTTGTTTGCTTCCCCAATGAAAGAAGTCCTCAAAGGGAAATCCTTTGCTGATATGGAAGAGGTGAAACAACAACAAAAAGACAGCAAAAAAAAACAAATGACATCAACATTAATGAGTTCAAAAACGGTTTTGAGCAGTGGGAAACGTGTCTCGATAAATGTATAGAGAGTGCTGTGAATGTGACTGAAGTTTAAATGTGTAAGACTAAATACACAATTTTTTATAAGTAAATTTTTTTTTGGGGGGGTCCCCCTCATGTAAGCTGAACACTGCCTAACAGAGAACCTTCTGAAAGGAGGCAGTTGTGGTAAATTAAATTGTTCAGTCATGAAGTTAGATGGTTTTATCATCATTCTCAAGGAAACCCAGTCACTTAGCACAAGCATAAATGAACTATTCTCTTTCTGGAAAAGACTACTTCCATCTTCACTATAAAAATCAGAGTCGGGGGAAAATGTAGGAAGTTTATCCTCTGGTTCATTAGCCATTTGTGTTTCCTGAACTCCTGCTGGATGAGCTAGAGCCCAGAGCTAAAGGGAACAGGAGAGCCTACACTTTCAGATCTTGGTCTGTTCGCAAGCAAGAAGAATGGGAACAAAAGAAAGTGGATCAAAGAGAATGAGAGAAAGTGTTTATTCAAATACAGTGTTCCCTCACCACTTCGCCCTTCATGGTTTGCGGCTTCAGTGCTTCGCAGGTTTTCCCAATATATTCGTCAAAAAATAAAAATGAAAAAATACAACCATGTCGGCAGCCACATTGCGGAAAGGAGCGTTGTTTCATGTTGATGCGCGCGAGAGAGAGAGTCTCCGAGGGAGCCTAACGCTTCTACGAGTCACGTGAGCGCCTCTCCTCCGCCACCAACACAAGCCTCTTCGCCTCTCTCAGAAAGCCATGTTGATTCATGTTTATTACTGTATAATGTTTTGTCATTAACCTTATTCATTAGCACTGACACGTTTAAGTAAATATGTATACTGTTGTAATTTTTGTCTTAAATGAGTAAAGTATGAATACTGTTTACATATTTAAAACATTCTTGTACCCGCATACACGAACATTCCTAGGGGCAAATCCTACTTCGCGGTTTCTCAGCTTTCGCGGAAGGTTCTGGTCCCCATTAACCGCGAAAAACAAGGGATCGCTGTATTATAGCTTTTATCCTTCTCCTATTTATCAGGATTTACAATGACCCTGTTATGGACTCATTTGTAACTGGGTGGAATAGGTTCCTAATCAATAGTTGCAAAAGAATATTTTATTTCCCTTTTGGGAAAAGTTGCTTGACAATGTTAATAAGCAGAAAACATCCTCCCTTATTTCTCTGCAATGAACTCCCCACCAACCAGGCAGTTCCTTCCTCTCAGCTGGTCTTCATCAGAACCAGAATCTGAACTTCTGATCTTGACTCCAGGACACTTCAGGCTATCTAAATATCCAAAGAGATGCCCCCGAAGATACTAAATATAAGAAAGTTAGCTATTTGGCTGTTTGAATAGGGTGAGATGGATGGCCTTTGAGGGTAATAATGATGTCATTCTCAGAGTGGGGTGAGGTGAGTGATCCCTGTGTAACTGTGGCTCTGACTGAAGCTTGGCCATTCAACAGACTGGAGGGATCCACTTGTCTCCTCCTGTCTTCCAGATCACTACATGCAGGTGCTGGTTTGTCAGCATGAATGTGTGAGGGAACTTGCCACCCGCCCTGGCCGCCTCTCACCGATAGAGAATTTTCTTCCCCTGCATTACGACTACCTACAGTTTGCATACTATCGAGGTAAAGCATGGGTTATTGGTGAAGACCTGTGGGGGAGGGACAATGTTGCTCGTCATTACAGAATTTCTCATCTCACATCACTGCATCTCAGGACAAGAGCAGAACATGAAACTACAAGTGGGTGAATGCTGTCATAATGTCCTGAAAATTATACTAGACTGACACTTTATATGATTTTCTAAATTTAAGTTAAAAAAATTTTTTTAAGATTTATTTTTATTGTTTTTGTTGTTGTTGTTGTTGTTGATAGAGAGAGACAGATAAAGACAGAGAGAATGGGGAGGGCCCAGAGCAGTCTCCATAGTTGACAGCATTAGTTTTCCATATAGTTTCTCTCCACAGATGGGCACAGGGCTGCGCAGGGCAGGAACTGGGCCGGGAGCCTCCCTTATAGGCACTGGCAAGAACTGAACTGGGGGCACACCCCTGTTCACCATATAGTTCCACCTGGGCTGGGGCCGAGGCCGGGGCCGGGATTCGATCCTCGGGCTCCAGGGCTACAAAGCGAGCACTTAACCCGCTGAGCCATCCTGGCTTCCCCTAAGTTTAATTTTTTCATCTTAATTTTAAAAGGTAATATATTCACAAGTCCACAGACCAAATGTCATAAAAGTCTCCCTCTATTCCTTTCCCCCCAACCCAAGTTCATGCCCTACAACCCAATTTCTTATTTCTCCCTCCAAAAATTTTATATAAGAAACAACACACACATACTTTGACTTATTTCCTCCATATGCAAAGGACATAGCTTGTTATTTGCATTGTTCTCCACATTGTTTTCTTCACTTAATAATACATATCAGATTTATTTTTGCTCATTGGACCTATGAAATTAGCATTTTCTTAGGCCAAATTTTGGCATTTTTATGTTTCAACCTAATTATATCAGCACATAAAGATCATTCTCATTAATTTTTCTTTCCATTTGCATATTATTGTACTATAATTTATTTAATGTGACTCCTTACTGATAAACATCGTGTTGTTTGTAATCTTTTGCTGGGAGAGTAATCAATGATTAAATTAATAACATTTAACATGTCATTTCACATGTACACATACATACCTATTGGGTAAGTTTCATTTGTAAATTTGATAAATGTTGCCAATTTTTTCTCCATACGGAGCACATATTTCATTGTTCATCAGCAGAATTGTTCATCAACAGAATGCATTACCAAATTTTCACAGAGTCCCCTAATCCAGTAGGTGAAAATTGATATCTTAATATAGTTTTAATTTTCATTTATCTTATTAAGAGAAAAAGAGAGATTGAGCATTCTTTCTCATATTTAAAAGCAATGAATAGAATTTGGATTGCTGAAATTGGTCTTAGTTATCATGTTGTCAAACTTAGTACAAAAATCAGAATTAACTCCTAAAATTCTACTCTGTTTACCTGTATTAAATAATACAGGTTGTTGACAAATATCTTCAGGTAGAATCATTTGGTATTTACGTAAAAACATCTAGTACCAAAGCGGACCCAGAGTAGTACCTTTGAAATACCTGAAACTGTGTCCTTTTTGCCTGTAACTATTTCTGATTATTCTACCTCACCTTATTTTCCCTTGTCTTGATGTTTAATGCTGACCTTTCACTGATACTTTGATGTATCCCTTAAAAATTCTTTAGACAGACCTAGGTAGACTAATGCTGCAACTCCTCCATCTTTCAGTTGGTGAATATGTGAAAGCCTTGGAGTGTGCCAAGGCCTACCTTCTGTTCCATCCAGACGACGAGGACGTCCTAGACAATGTGGAGCACTACGAGAGTCTTGTGGATGACAGCACCGACCTGGCATCCATTGAGGCCAGAGAGGTGAGAACAATGTCCTGAGAAGAAGTCCCGAGTTCTGCAAGGTGCTCTGGGGAGAGTTGGGAAAAAGAAAACACTGCTCTTAAACATATCTAATAGTTTAGCAAAAACTTGTAGATCTCATTTCTTTCAGACTTTAGTTATTAATGCCAGAAGTGTGTTTTTCTCATATGTGCTGACTTGTTAAAATCTCTTGAGATGGAGATAATTTTTGCTGCTCTAAATATGGTGTGTTTTTGTTTTTTGCTTATTTGTCACTGTCTAATGAAAATTGTTTTCACTTGAACATTTATCCTCTAACTTCACTGTTATTTAATTATAAATTTCTCTTTCTTTCTTTCTTTTTTTTTCTGTAGGATTTGACAATGTTTGTGAAGCGTCATAAACTGGAATCAGAACTTATAAAATCAGCTGCAGAGGGCCTGGGATTTTCATACACTGAACCAGTAAGAACAAAGAGGAAAGAGGAAATGTTTTTTTAAAAGAACCATTCAGTGGGCTTTTTATTTATGATTTTATCTCCCAGCCCTATTAGTTAAAGGTTCTAATTTCCTGCTTTAAGTTAACAAAAACTGGGGAGGTGGAGGCAGTTGTTTAGTCAATATATGTGATAAACTATAAAAGACTTGAATAAATTTCCATATCAATGAGATCCAAAATCAAAAGCAAATATAATATTTGGGTAGAAGTGTTTTGTATATGATGTGCTTGCCTCAGGTTTGTTTTATTTTCTAAATCCTGGATGCAATGTTTTATATATTTTTAAACATTTCTCTTAAACATTTTACACATTAAAAAGACTACAAAAATAATCAAATCACTTACAAGATGCAGACTTTTTTTTATTTGCCCATGTTGCCTTTTCATCATTCTTCATATAAAGACATACCTTTGGCAGAACTAGTATTATGATATAGATAAATTTGTTTTGATTTTTATTTAAGAAATCATAAGCAATTTCTCTATTTTTACAGCTTCTACAGTTATTTTTAGCTAATATATAGATAGAGTTGATGTACAATAAAAAACTCTTCTCTTGATGCCAGACATTTGATTTGTTTGATTTGTTTTGTGTTATACTTAATGCATGAAGCATTTTTCTCTCTATTGAAATACAAAATTTGAATAAATTCCCAGGATGGGATTACTCTGCCACCAAAGGATAAGAGAAGTTATAAAGTTCTTGAAATTGCTTTTCTAAGAGAGTTTCTGACATCTTTACTGCTCCTAGCTATACATAAAAGTCCAGTTTAATACAAACATCTCAGCAATGAGAAATACCATTTTAAAATTGCTTTTATTAATCGTATACTATATATAGAATTGGACATCATTGTTGCTTTAATTTGTATTTATTTGGTGACCATCAAAAGTAAACTTTCCGTATATTATTATTAATTACTTTTTCTCTAATTTTAATTATCTGGACATACTTTTTGTTCATTTATCTGTTGGTTACTATTAATATATACTTTTTTTTTATTCTGTAAAACACATTCTAAAATTTACATGTCACGTGTTTATAAAAAGCACTATGTAAAATAGCCTATTTGTAACATATTGTTAAAATTTCTTTCTTGGTTATGTCATGTTTTATTTGCATATTTTAAAAATTAAGATGATTTTAATATACCAGTTCCAATGTAACATTCCTAATAGTTTTATCTGATTCTTCTTATGATTTATTTTTTTAACCAAAATTGCATTATCTCAAGAAACCTCAGGAAAAAGTCACTTGTCACTTTAGAGATGGTTAATCAAGATTGACTTTTTGTTTGTTTTATTCATAAAGCATAAAAGAGTTAGAGTGAATGATCTTTTAAATGTCTTCCTGCCACCAAATTCTAAATCACTTTCTTGGACAAAAGAATGGCTTCTTAGTATAATTCCATGCTATTTTTTTTTTTTAAATCTACTTGTGCATCATTTTGTCCTTGTCAAAACTGCACCAAACTTAGCCTTCCTTTTTATTATTATTTTTTTAAATAAAAAGTATATTGTATCTTTAGATATTATGTGACCTTATTAACATTTTAGGTCTTTTGCTTGTTTTAAGGTATTTTGTTTCTGTAGGTGATGTTTTAGTAACAAAACTGAGGGTTTGTTTTTTTATTCCTTTATTTAAAACAGAATTATTGGATTCGCTATGGAGGACGACAGGATGAGAATAGGTGAGTTCTGCATTCACAACAAGTGTTTATTTTAAAACTTTTTTCCCAAAGGTATACAATTAGTTTTTTAATTCATTTTCAATTACAGTTTCCAGATGAGAAGGGAGTTGGGAGGATAAGGGGAAAAGGGAAAGGACAAATTGCCACTTATGAAAACAGTCAGGGGCTGTAAAGTACAGCATAGGGAATCTAGTCAATAGTATTGTAATAACTATGTATGGTATCAAATGGGTACTAGACTTGCCAGGGTGGTCATTCATAAATTATATGTATAATTGCTATGTTGTACATCTGCAACTAATGTAATATTTTATACTAACTGTTTATTTTTAATGAAAAGAATTACTTAGAGTCATA
>PVKE010040882.1:0-14409 GCA_004027555.1 Craseonycteris thonglongyai | reverse complement strand
TCTGACTCAGGCCAGGGGGCTCTTCCCAGTTATTTGGTACCTGGCTGCAAAGTGAGAGCTTAATAAAGGAAGTGTTTGGGTGGGAATGGTAGTAAACTACCAGCAAAGGGGAAGTGAACATTTTAGCCATGATTTAAGAACTGGGTCATGATAACACTTGTGATATATTCTATTACAGAGATGAAGACAGCAATCCAGACACAAAGGACTGACTGGTAAACAGAACTGAGATTGTAGCAGTGGGGAAGATGTGCAAATACCGGGGACATTAAAAAAAAAGAATAAACCTCCAGACTTGGTAAACAAGCCTTCCCAGGCCATAGCACAATGTTTTGCATTTAGTAAGTGCTTAATGGATATTAGTTGAAGAAAACAATGAAAGAAGAATGTTCAAGATCCCCAATCTGAATAAATGAATAAATGGTGGTGCCAATTTACAGACATACAAGACCTCTTCTACATGACAGATTGGGGGTGCTAATAGCAATGATTCATTTAGATATGTCCTTATCAAGTTTAATCTTATATTAGAACATCAGTGAGTCTGTGTGTTTTATAAGAATTGGTGTATCTTCCCCAGAATATAATGTACAGTTTTATTCAGAGAGCAGAAATTGGCAAAGAGCTGAAATCTTGAGAAATGATCTTCAGATGACAGAGAGTAATAGAGTCTGAGAAGTGCCAAGCTAGTCTCCAATCCCTGGTTAGTTGACCACTTCCTAGAACTGCTACAGTTGGAGCAAAGACATTTTATTTGTTTCCACCGGAAAAGAATCTTTCAAACTCACCAGAAAGATAAGATTACAAAAGGCAGTGTTAATGTGATTAGCAATGTCCCAGTCTAAGTATTCCCAAGAGGCTCAGATTAGTCCCTCTAGATTAGAAGGTACATGCAGCACCAGTGTGGAAGCATGAATGTGGTGCACTTATATTTTCCAAGCCCACTTTGAATATGTGTGATATGTATGATGTGTGTGTGTGTGTGTGTGGTTAGAGAGAAGAAGAGACGTGACATATGTGTATTTCTGTATGCATGTGTGCATATTGTTTTATTGTTTTTAGATATCTGTATGTACCTGGAATCTTGACTCATTCTAGTCACTTAAAAACAAAAAAAGATTTATTGTTTTTGATGGAGATAGAGAGAGACAGAGAGAAAGGGGAGGACCCAGAGCAGTCTCCATAGTTGTATGTCATCAGCTTCGACATGGTTTCATTCCACGCAGGTGGGTGGGGGCCATGCAGGCAAGAACTGGGATGGGGGCCTCTCACATGGGAAGCACACCCCAGTTCAATACCTGGGATCACATGGTCCGGGTCTGGGATTTGATCCTTGGTCCCTGGGTCTGCAAAGTGAGCCCTCAACCTACTGAGCCATTTAGGCTTCCCCAGAAAATAAGCTTTAAAAAAAAACCCTTTTGGGAGCTGATTCTGGGTGGTGGGCACATAATGTGATGCATGAGTGATGTGATGTGGACTTGTACATCCAGAAACTATCTAATTTTTACCAATTAATGTCACCCCATTAAATTTAACAATCAATCAATCAATCAATCAATAAATGAAAATAAAGACACACACAAAAACATAAAACCTATCAATATAAATCTACCAAAGCGTATTTTTCCTTCCTTGGTATTGCAGTGAGAAATTTCTTAGTTTCAAAATGAATGGTATTAAAGGATTGAACACAAAGCAAGATTAAAAAAAAACACAAAACCCTTTTTAAGGTAAAGAACAATGTGGAGCTGAAAATATTTTCTCAAATAACTTAAAAATTCATGTCCTCAAAAAGAGCATTGTTTTACTTGGAGAGAAAAAAATAGCAATTCCACTTCTAGGTATTTACCTGAAGAAATCCAAAACACTGCTTTGAAAAGATATAGGACCATGAATAGAGGATCGGATAAAGAAGATGGGATGCATATACTCAATGGAGTTTTTCTTAGCCATGAAAAGCATGAAGTCTTATCATTTGAGACAACAGGGATGAATGCAGAGGGTATTATAGTACATTAAATAAGTCTGACTGCAAGATACGAGTACCAAAATACCATATGATCTCACTTATATGTAGAATCTAAAGAAAAAAATAAAACAGAAATAGACTCATAAATACAGAGAACAAAGCAATGGTTACTAGACGGGAGGAGAATTGGAGGTCTGAGTAAGAAAGGTGAAAGGATCAGGAAGCACAAATTGGTCTTTGCAAAGTAGTCATGGTTGTGTAAATGACAGTATGAGAATATGGTCAGTAAAATTAAAAATATGAAAACTTAAAAAAATGCAGTTATAGAGAATTTTTTAAAAGCAAATATCTTAAAGCGTTTGAATTTAACCTTAAGAAATGTGTTCTTAGCTGTATTTATGTGAATATTATTAGTTCCTCCCTCCCAAAATATAGGCAGTAAATTCTCTCACATTTTTCAGGATATATCTCCTTAGGCAAGGAAAAGAAAAAAATTTTAAAGTAAACAAATGGGACTTTATCCAACTAAAACGTTTTTTGCACCAGAAAAGGAAATCATCAACAAAACAGAAAAGCAACCTACTGGACGGGAAATGTTAATAACATCGGTTATTTACTTTTAGGGACTATACCAAATCTAACATTATATAATGCCATGATTTTGTTAGAGTTAGGGCAGTTTCTGTATGTCCCTGAGTCAGAAGTTCTCATAATAATGTGTCCTTTGTGCTGTTTCTTGACCATTGAGCTAGAGTAACTAGAGTTCGCTTTCTCACAACACTACACAGCTGAGCACAAGCGATTTGGGCACGCTCTCCCCATCAGCACAGATACTTAGAAGTTCGCTTTTCTAAGCTACTGACGACTGAGAACAAAAACATTGCTTTTTCAATTAACTTATTTTATTCATTGAGGATTTCTAACAACAAATACATTTTCTTTAAGGAATTAATTAGCCTACAGAGAAATCTTCCAGGATAAATAGATGTATATTAATGCCTATAAAGGCCCATGAAATTGAAGTAAAACCTTGAGGGATCTAAAAAATGTCAGCTCGTGGCTTTGCTAAATACTCTGTTCCCTATATAAAAGCGATATATAGGGAAATGAAAGCATTAATAAAATATTTGAATTTATCTTCCCAATATACATTTTCTGAGTATGAAAAACGATTTGCCAGGATTCATCTAGATGTCCATTATGTCAGCATAATATAGTAAAAAGAACACTGAACTTGAATTCAGACACCCTAGGTATAGGCCAACTCTGCCAATGCTGGGATACCTTAGAAGAAATTCTAAATATGATCACTTGTGGTGGATTAATATTCAGTCCATGCTTTGCCAAGGCTGTGACCACCCTAGCACTAAGCCATATAGAAAACTGTGACTACTTTTTCTTCCTGAAAAACTCAAATTCTGTGCCAATGAAAAGTCTCTGCACAGTATTCCAACCTGGTGATTTGTTCTTTTCATCTTTGCACAGAACTCTCTCCTGGAATTTTGTCACGTGCCCCAATCTAGATAGGGTTGCCCTCTCCACTTTTGCCAAGCAGTTGTCCTGGGATGTCCTTTGAGTTTTGCTTCATCTCTCTCTTTTGCTTTGGATAACCTGTGTTTTGCATCCCTCGTATCTTCCTCTTTTCGAAAAAAAAAAAATCCCTCATTTTGATGGAATATATTGTCCAGTAGATTCCTGAGAAATTGCTTATCGGATGTAAAATCATCCATGACCCTTGATGCCTGAAAATGAGAATGGTACATAACTACATTGTGTTCGAGTTTCTGATGTTACTGTTAAGAAATTAAATGTCATTTCAAATGTTCACAATTTGTATCTGGCTTGTTTCCCCTATGTCTGGAAGCTTGTAAATATTTTCTTTGCTCTCAGTATTTTGAAATTTTAAGATGATGTACCTTACTGCTTTTGTATTTTATCTTAAATATGTGGCATATTTGGCAGCCCATTCAATTATATCGTTCATTTATGGAAAGTATTTGAAATTTATTCATTAATAATAATTTTCCCTGCACTTTACCTCTGCTTTCATTGTGAAATTCCTATTTTTCAGACACTGGATTCTATGTCTTAAAACAAATTTTCAAATTATCCTCCTTGTTTTATAAACATCTTCCTCTTCATTTCCAGAAGAATTTGCTGCTGCCAATTTCTGAATCTTTCAGGACTCTGCAGTGTTGAATTGGCTGTACGCTTCTCTCACCTGTAAATTTAGATTTTGTTTTCTCCAGTTTAGTGTCACTTTTATCACCGACCCACCTCTCTTCTTGTTTTGTGAGTATGACTTAGAAAATTATACTTTACCATTTGTGAGTATGTAGAGGAGAGTGAGGGCTGGGAGGAAGTCAGAGACGCGTGCAATCAATCCAGCACCCCTACCTACACGTCCAAGAAAATGTTTTTCTTTTTCTGTTATTTGTTTGTAAGTTACTAAGAATTTCTTTGTAGCTTATTACATGGCTACTCATATATATGTTACATCTTCACTCGAAAAGAAGGTGCTATGTCTGTTTTCTGGTTACAGTCATGTAATTTTTTTGTGGTCAGTGGTACTCAATAGATATTCGGTAGTACCTACTCAAGATGGCTCATTAAAAATTCAAAGGGTTTCCAAGTATGCATGGGTAACAGCGACTCTTCAGTGTGCATTAAAGTCCTCTCATTTCCTACAATTATGAAATCTTTGAACTTTGAAATATTTCCCAAATGCATGTGACCATGAAGGTCTTTTTATTTATTATAGCAGCTACTCACATTCCACACCATCTAGAGAAACGTTATATTCAATTTTTACTTCATTTTTCAGTTCTGCTGTTGCCTTATTTAGTTTCTATATCTTGTAGCCGTCAAATATTGAAAGTAATGTGTTAGCGTCCTTATAGTGATTCTAGCTTTCTGTTCACACAGAAATCAAATTTACGGGTGGCAAGTTTGGTTTATTATTATTTGAAATATATGCCATTTTTAAAAGAAGTTAGCTGAAGTTAGTTGATGAAATATTTGTGATATTTCAAAGATGTAATAAAAGTCACACACTTTTTTCCTGTCTTCTCTAATAGTCCCTGGGACTGCTTTGAATGTTGGGAAGTCTCATTTTCACACAGTGGGCAAGAAACTCTCAGATTGTCTGTCTGCTCAGATGTCGCTAAATGCAAGTGTAAAACCATCACAGTTTCCAAAATAATGAAGGCTTTTTATACAATACAAGAGTTGCAGTCGCTTTTGTGGTCACCGCTATAAGGACACACTCTGATCTTCAGTCTGCTGAGGAATAATGACAACAAATGTTGATAATCTCAAATAACTTTTCAGTGCAATTATTCCTAGTAACCCCATCAAACTGCCCCCAGGTTTTACTATAAAGGATAAAAAGAACCAGCACCGCAATTGAACAGTCGTCGATAGTGGGTATATAAGAGGGGCGCCGCACATATGCTTGATGCTGGGCCCAACTGCTGTGGTTATTTCGTTGAAGTTATCCTTGCCAACAGTTTAACACTCAGAAGACAGCATGTGTTTGTCTCAATAGGACTCTTTATTTTATGATGTTTTCCTCAAATGTCAACATAACTATAAAAGGAGCATTAAGGCTTTTAGACATGTTACAATGGAAATCTTTCTGACACTACACACTCTATGGCTGACAAATGTCAACTGAAGCTTCTGGTGGTGTGTTCAATGAAATATAATCAACTAAAAATAAAAGTGCCAGTACTTTGAAAAATACAAGGGTCACACAGCAGAATAACTATCTGTTCCATCCAAGTCAATTACAATGTAAACATTTGATGAGAATAGTCTTCCGATTCGGTTGAGTACACATTTACATTTATTTATTACCACAAATAGCAAAAGATTCTTCCAATGGTCTTAAAAGTAATTCCTCAGAACATGTATAGCAGTGTTGGCCAGCTTTCTTCAATGTAGAGTTAGCTTTTTTGCTTTTAAAATTAACTAATCATTTATAGGTAGATATTTTGGGAGTGTATATTTTTCTCCCTAACACACTCTCAAAAAGAAAAAAAAAACTTAGAATCTATTGATAAGATTTTCTGAGTCAGTTATTAAAATGATTATTAAAATGATGCATTTTATAATCTCTCTCCATGTCTTAGTTAGCAATCTACTAGTTAGTTTGCTTGTTTATTTATTTATTTATTAAGATTTATTTTATTGTCTTTGACAGAGACAGAGACAGAGAAGGGGGAGGGAGTTTTATTTTTAATAAGTCAATACTGCCAAGAACTTGTCATGGGCCTCACTGTTGGGATGTCAAGCACACATTACAACTTGCTTATTAGCAATATTCAGCTTTTTAATTCTTTTTTGTTTTATATTGTTTTCTATATATTTTATTTTTTTTTATTTTTTTTTTTTATCTTTTCACATTTATAGAGAGAAATTATCTTTTTGTCTTCAGTGCATAGTTATTTCTATTTTACTTTTTGACAGATAGAGAGAGAGACAGAGACAGAGACAGTTAGAGAACCAAACTGTGGGAACTCCGCAGTTCAGCACGTGGGTCCTGCCTGGGCCGGAGCCGGGATTCGACCCCCGGTCCTCATGGCCTCAAAGCGAGCGCTCAACCCGCTGAGCCGTCCCGGCTTTCCCCTATATATTTTATTTTAAAATGTCACATCCTAACTAGACTACTGTGGATTAGTCAACTGATCAATGATTTTGAATTGCTTAAGAAGAAAGGAGATAAATCAGTATGAGCCAGAGTGGAAGTTATCTAGAACAGTTATGTATTAATTGGAATTATGGAACTTACAATTCTAACTCTTTTGTGTGTGTCTTTTCTCTAATATTTTATAGTGAAACGTATTGTCATTCTTACAAATATTCCCTTCCTTTTGCCAACCACAGAATACTATTTGTGAAGTACTTTGACTAACTTAAAATTGAGATACCGGTACTTTTTTACTCTATGTTCCAATTATGAGACTTAGGAAGGATTCCATTGTGAGGATTAATCCCTGACTGGTTAAAAATAAACACAGTATTTTGATAAATAAATGGTGAGTCAATATTTTTCTAGACATTTTGAGGAGGTAAAACAGAGAGTATCACTTCCTAGTTTTAGATTAATTCTAGTCTTAAAGAATATAATAAATTATTCCCTTATGTAAATATTTAGAGCCTCACTTTTATTTTTATATATATATATATTTTTTTTAAATATTTTTTTTATTTATTTTTGACAGAGAGAGAGAGAGAGAGAGAGATACAGAGACAGAGAGAGAACTGAACTGGGGGAGCTCCCAGTTCAGCATATGGTTCCGCATGGGCCGGGGCCGGGATTCGATCCCCGGTCCCCGGTGCTGCAAAGTGAGCGCCTAACCCACTGAGCCATCCCGGCTTCCCGAGCCTCACTTTTAAATGCTTGCAATTTCAAAGTGAGCATGTAATTCTTTGTTTTGTTTAATGCTAAGCAATGCAATTTTCTGTGACATTAGAACGTATTTTCTATCAATTCCTTATGACAATGATAAATACTAAAATTCACTATGACACAAAAACTATAAACAATAATTTAAGTTAAATATTCATTACACACTTTAGTTCACTGTAGTTCCAAATAGATATCTCCTAATCATGAGGTAAATTTTTTTATAATGCTTTATTTCTAGATTTAAAAAACTTTAGACTGAGGATGCCTGATAGCTCAACAGGTTGAGTGCTTGCCTTGTAACCATGAGGTCCAGGAATTATATCTCATCCCTAGCCCACGCTAGCTCATATGCTAAACTGCAGCACAACTGGTAATGCTGGGCTGGCATGGCAGTGAAAGTTCTCACCACCCACGCGGGAGGCACCCAGTTCAAATCCTGCCCCATGCAGCTCCACATCCACCTATTCGGAATGACCTATGTCAAAAAATGATGACGTACAACTTTGGAGACTGCTCTGGGCATTATCCCCTTCTCTCTCTGTCTCTCTCACCTTCTTTCAGAAAATAAAATAAATCTTTTAAAAGTTTTAGATTAAATGTTTGTTTAAAAACAATCATGTACTACAAAATATGATTATGTCAGTTAGAAATCACAATATCAAGTAACCAATTCCATTTTGGCTAGTTAAGCAGAGAAGGGAAATTATTAAAGGATATTAAATAGAATGGTTAGAAGTGCCAGATAAATGGACTTGAAGATAAGCTTCCAATAACCATAATGAGAACTGCTCTGTAGAATTGGATGGATGAGGAAACTGCTCCTGCTCTCACCTTTGTTCTGCCCACACAGCAGTTTCCAGGAACTCAAATCTACTATAACTGGTTAAAGAAAAACCTCGATGCAGCTGCCATGACCGGATCACTGCGCGGCCCACTCAGCCTATTTCCTCACACCATGTGATTCTGGAGGCTCATGTTAGTGAATCTGCAAAATCATGGAAGTGCAGCCTAGCTTAAAGGTAGACCAGGAGAATAGGTTTTCTGGATTCTACATTGGGAACGTGGGAACCAATATATGGGACAGGATCTTTCTTATTTTTATTTCATTTTTTATTATTTTTTCAATTATAGTATGTATTCAGTGTTACTGTATATTAATTTCAGGTGTACAACATAGTGGTTAGACATCTATGTACTTTGCGAAGTACTACCTCCGAGTAGTCTAGTGGGAGAGTCCCTTGTGTAACTAGCTGCTTTTGTCTCACTGCTTTTAAGATTCTCCTTTCATCTTTAACTTTCGACATTCTAATTATGACATGTCATGCTGTGGTTCTCTTTGGCTTCATCTTATGTGATACTCTGTTTCCTGAACTCAACTATCTTTCCTTTACCAGACTGGGGAAGTTTTCCACCATTACTTCTTCAAAAACCATATTTTTCCATGTATAAGATGATACTTTTGTCTAAAGTTGTTAGACCAAAATCTGAGTGTCATCTTGTACATGGGAGTAACCCGTATGTTGATTTCTTAGCGCTGGGTTAGAAAAGTAGGGGTCGTCTTGTACATGGGGCCTCTTATACATGGAGAATTACTATAGGTTTTCCATTTCTTGCTCTCTCTTCTCCTTCTGGGACCCTAATGATTTGAATGTGGGTATGCTTAATGTTATCACAGAGGTCCCTTAAACTGCCCTCATTTGTTTTTTGTTTGTTTGTTTTTCTTTTTTAAATCTGATTTCCTTTTGATGTTCCAATTGGGTGATTACCACTACCGTGAGATCAAGCTTACTAACTCATTTGTTTCACATCAACTAATGTGCTGTGGATTCCCTCTAGCACAGTTTTCTTTTCAGTTCTTGTATCCTTCAGTTGTGATTGGTCCTGTTTCTTATTTCATATCTTTGTGGACGTTCTCACTGAGTTCATGCACTCTTCTCCTGAGTTCTTTGAGTATCCTCATAACCAGTGTTTTGAATTCTTTATCTGGTAGATGGCTTGTCTCAGTTTCATCGAGTTCTATTCTGGGATTTTGTTCAGTTCTTTCACTTGGGACATATTTCCCCATCTCCTCATTTTGCCTGTGTGTTTGTTTCTATAAAGTCGGCAAAACAAAAACTGTTCCGTGTCTTGAAGGAGAGGCCTTGTGTAGGAGCTTACCCTTTATAGGCTATGTACACTCCATTTCTTTGTCAGCTCTGTTGGAGCTGAACATAGTGTGGGCACAGAGCATGTAGAACCACAGGGACAAGCTGCTCCAGGGTCACATTGGTGTTGTAGTTGGAACAGGATTCTGCTACCTCTGGAGTTGGCACAAGCTGTGAGAAGATGCTGAGGCAAGTCCTGCTGGGATCTGGATGCTGATGGAAGCTTTTGCTGGAGCTGGCTCAGGCCTCAGGGAGTCCCAGGGCAAGCTACACCTTGTCCCCAAATTGTAGCTGGGGCATCTGAGCCATGGCTCTCCATGGGGCAAGCTGTGCTGGGGCTGCCTTGTCAGACCGCTTGGAGCTAGAGTTGAAGAAAGAGTGGTGTGTGGGAAGTCCTGGGGACAATCTGGTTGGATTTGTAGCTGCAGCTAAAGCTGGCATGGGTGTGACCTGAGAGGAGACTGGGAGACCAACCAGACCAGGACCAACTTGGCATACAAGCAAGCAGGATGCTGGCACCACAGGAAGACTCTGGGGCAAACCATGGTGGCCTGGAGCTGCAGTTGGAGTTTCCTTGGGGCAAGCTGCAGAGCTGCGGTGGGCCTGGGTTCTGGTGAGTGTTTACACACTGCCTGGAGGGCTTGTGTCATAGCGGAGGGACAGGGCCACACTAGTCCCTCCAGTGCCGCCACCACTGAAGAGAGGACCTGCAGTTCCGCTCCGTTTGGCCGATGCTCTGGGGTTAGTAGATGGGTTTCCTTCCTGTATACTCTGATGCACTATGAATGGCTGGATCTTCACTGTGCCCCAGGGTGCATGAGTCTGTGTGAAGGCCCTTCAGTGACCCTTCTCTACTGCAGCTCCTTGCATTGAAGGTGGTGTTTGCTAAGTCCCATGTCTCCATGCTTCCTACATATTTCTATGTGGTCTCTCTCTCTCTCTCTCTCTCTCTCTCTCTCTCTCTCTCTCTCTCTCTCATTTGTTGTGCATAAGCTTTCCAGTCACTTCATAGTACTTCATGGGAAATTACTCTCTGTAGGTACACATTTGGTGTGTTCTTGTAATAAGGTGAGCTCAGGATTTCATACCTGTGGTCTTGGGCCAGAAGCCTCCAGCACCCTTCTTTTTATTATTTAGCTTTGTTTATTACTTATTTATATAATCTTAACTGTAACAATAGCTCAGTGATCAAGACTAGAAATAATTGCATTGAGGAAAAATAAGAGTACTTTAATGGGCTGACTATAAAATCTCTCAGCACACGATTGATTAAATCCTAAACTTCCTATTTCATTGGCTAAAATAGTACATAACAAACTACCAATGAAACAGAAACACTTCAAATGTCATGGTTTAAGAAAGAACATCAATTACTAATCCAATTCTGTGCATTTATTTCTTCTATTTGCTTCAGTCAAAAACTGGGTAATTTTTGTAAATGCTCTTTTCTAATTACTATATAATTTATAATGCATAGGAAATGCTTTGAGTGTTACACAAATTACACACAATTTCCTTAAAATACTTTTAATACCAGAATATTATTGTCTGTTATTGCCTATCATGAATAAAGCAGATGGAGTTCAACCTAGCAAGAAAAATTTAAAGTTATTATTAGCATTTGTTTATTTAAATAGCAGTTCTCTGCTTCAAGATTTCACCGACTGTAGCATTATTGTAACCATTTCAATAAAAGCAAGCCTAACAATGCTAGCCTATGGTCAGCAAATAGTCCATGCTTAATTAACTCTGTATGATTTGAGTTTGTAATGCAATAAGAGGGAATGCTGCTCTAAATTGCTTTACTTTGTAAATTCAAGCAATTTCCACACATATACTACTATGTATATATAAAAAGGCATAATTGGCATACAATTAACTACACATATTTAAAGGGAAATATAAATTTAAAATTTCAGTTATATATACTTAAAGTTTATTTCCCTTTAAATATGTGTAGTTTATTGTATGCCAGTTATACCTTTATAATTTAATTTTTATGTAAAATGATTAGTAGACAATAATCATGTTAACTTTTGTTACTGTAGATTACTTTGCATTTTCTAGAGTTTGATATATATCAAATAATAACATATAATATTTTTCTTCATTTTCTTTCCCTTATAATTATCTTTTTTCTTGAGAGAAGGTGTGTGTGTGTGTGTGCGTGAGAGAGAGAGAGAGAGAGAGAGAGAGAGAGAGAGAGAGAGAGAGAGAGAAGGGGGAAAGCCCAGAGCAGTCTCCGTAGTTGTACTTCATTAGTTGTGACACAGTTTCATTCCATTCAGGTGGATGTGGGACTGTGCAGAGTGGGAACTGAACAGGAGTCCTCCAACCTGGGAGGTGAGAACCTTTGCCACCAAGCCATTCTGGCAGTTACCAGTGGTGTCACAGTTCAGCATATGTCGTAGCATGGGCCCAGGCCACTAATTGAATTCCAGACCTCATGACTGGGAGGCAAGCATTTGACAGCTGAGCTATCCCAGCACCTCCCACCTTATCTTGAGATTCATTCATGCTGTTGCATGTATCAATATTCTGTTTCCGTTTACTAATAATTATTATTTCATTGTATAGATTTACAGGTTTGTTCATTCTTTTCCCTGCTGATGAACATTTGGGTTGTTTTCTATTTTGGGGTTATTACAAAAAAGCTATTATAAGCATTCATGTACAAGAGTGTGTGTAGATTTATTTTATTGTTAGAGAGAGAGAGAGAAAGAGAGAGAGAGAAGGGAGGGCCCAAGGCAGCCTCCATTGTTGTACATCACTAGCTGTGACATGGCTTCATTCCACACAGGTGGATATGGGGCTGCCATTTTTCAAGGACTTCCTAGAATAAGTGGTGATCACTTTGACTCAGTGGTATGCTAGAGTCAGAATACTGGTTCTTAAGGGACAATTGCACTCATCTCTTTCCAACTCTGCTGTTCAATGAGTGACTGGTGATGTACTGGTTGCTTGGAATTAGCCATGAAGACAGTATTTGAATTACACAAATCAGAAAACACTTCGAACCAAAAGTATATTTCAGGAAAGTCATTTTAGTTAAATATTTACCAGCGTACCATTTCTTTGGGTTTTAACAACTTTGGAACTATCTCTAGTTCCATGGTTCTCTGGGTATGTCTATAGTTTCTGACCATAAAATCTATGCAAGTAATTCTATATTTTGTAACAGTTGTAGTAGGTAGAGGAGAGATTATGAGTTGTGAGGGTAGAATGGATACAGTACGTAATAAAGATCATTTATCACAGAACTCACTATATGGACAGCTGGTAGATTTAAGTCTCATTAAAAGGAGTAAAATAGTTAAGAAGACTGAAAATGAAAAGCTTGATCTGGTTATTGCAACCATTTGATTTAATTACCTAATAATTGTTTGCTACTTTAACTTTCACCCCAACCCTCATGATCTGTTTCTCCAAATCCAATTCTGAATTAAATTTACCCCATACAAAGTTAATCTACACTCAAATGTTTAATATATAGTATTTAATATCCTCATAGACTGTATTTTGTAAGTGTTATTCATACTCTGCTCACTTACAAAAGGTGAAATGTGTCAGGTTATATACAACTTATTAGCCAGTTAAATGAAGCATAATGCTAGACTGAGATAACTTTTTTCTTTCTGTCAGTGGCCTTAAAATATATATTTATTGCCTGAGCACATTATAAGAACATTAAATCATACAATGAACATTTCATCAAGTGTGTTTTTCAAATAATGTAGAAAGGAATGTCAAATAGACACAGCTTTTAGTGACTCTAAATAAAAATTGTAGTAATAATATTATATTTCAAATCAATGTAGTCATTTTTCTGGGGGAGTATAGAATTAAGGTTCAAGGATGTGGGTCTCTGGTAATTTACTTGATGATAGGGTTAGATATTACTGAAGCAGGCTAAAGGAAAAAACTATTTTGACTGTCCCATATACCATGTAGAATATCAGTTTTCTCAAGCACACTTTTATCAGAAGCTATAGACCAGTTGTCTAGCAATTTTAGATGTTGTGTTTACTAAAATGATTTTTATTATGAGAGGGAACATTATGCATAAAATATATTCCAAAATTACTTCTAATTAGTAAGCCACACAAGTTTCTGAAACAAACGTGAAACTTTTGTATGTTAAGCTTGATGCTTTACTTACTTTAGAAAAAGATAAACATGGTTTTGTAAAGGTTAGCTGGCACGGCTGTTCAAATGTGTTTGTTTTAACGAGTGTATGCCCTTTAAATATGCTCCTGTTAGATTGGCACTTTCCTGATGTTTGCTTCTTTTAAAATGTAACACATTATTAGTTGATCTGTTAATCTAAAAGAACACTGGGGCTAATTACATGAAAATTGTTAACTCACTGGAAAATAAGACACCAAAGTCAGCAGTTTTTCTTTTTCGCACAACCAGCATAGCTCAAATTTGGCATCTCTTGAGCAGCAATTAACTTTGGCAGGGCAACTGAATTCAAACACAGATATTTCATTTTCTGTACATTGAAAATTATAATTAATAAAGAAATTATCATGTATTGTCACAGACTATCCAATTACTGTGATAATATTCCTTTTCTTTGAAAGCTCTGGGAAAGTCTTTTAAAGCACTCAGGTGAAAGTAGAAAAGGCTTTCTCTTCTATTGCAGAGTCACATTAGAGTTAGCGTGACTCTTGCTGCATATATGAAGGCAATTAGAAAATGGATATTTCGTAAAATTTTCTCTTACCCCACATACATATTTTCTTATCTAGGTAAAATATCACGTGCCAAATGATACTACCAAAACACTTTTAATGATAAGTGTTTTAGTCCTAAATAGTAAACCTATTAAAAATGTTGTGCCATAATTATAAAGTAGCAAGGTGACATCTAAGCCACAG
>PVKE010040881.1:0-14404 GCA_004027555.1 Craseonycteris thonglongyai | reverse complement strand
TCCATGAGTCTTTGTTTCTTTGTTCCTTTCAGTTTTATATTCCACCTATAAGTGAGGTCATATGTTTCTTGATTCTTTCATTCTGACTTATTTCGCTTAATAAGACGTTTTTAAGGTCCGTCCATGTTGTCACAAATTGCTATATTTCATCTTTTCTTATTGCTGAGTAGTATTCCATTGTGTAAATGTACCACAACTTCTTTATCCCGTCATCTATCAGAGGACACTTTGGTTGATTCCATGACTTGGCCACCATGAACAGCGCTGAGATGAACAGTGGGGTACATGTGTCTTTGCGGATTAAGGTTTTTAGTTTTTTTTGGTAGCTACCCAGGAGAGGGATTGCTGGGTCATATGGCAATTCCATTCCTAGTTTTTGAGGAATCTCCACACTGCCTTCCACAGTGGTTGTACCAATTTACATCCCCGCCAGCAGTGTATGAGGGTTCCTTTTTGTCCACAGCCTCTCCAGTACTTGTTACTCCTTGTCTTATTAATTATAGCCAATCTAACAGGTGTGAGGTGGTATCTCATTGTGGTTTTAATTTGCATTTCCCTAATTGCTAGTGATGTTGAGCATTTTTGTGTATCTGTTGGCTGTTTGTATGCCTTTAGGAGAGAAGTGCCTGTTTAGGTCTTCTGCCTATTTTTTATTTGGATTGTTTGTTTTTTTGTTGTTGAGTTGTATGAGTTTTTTTATATATTTTAGATATTAACCCTTGATCAGAGGCATTGTTTGTGAATATTTTCTCCCATTTGGTTGGTTTCCTTTTTACTTTGTTGATGGTGTTGTTCGCTGTGGAGAAGCTTTTTAGTTTGATATAGTCCCATTCATTTATTTTTGCTTTTACTTCCCTTGCCTTTGGGGTCAAGTTCATAAAGTGCTCTCCAAGCCCAAGGTCTACACATTTAGTGCTGATGCTTTCTTCTATGTACTTTATAGTTTTGGATCTTATGTGGAAGTCCTTAATCCACTTTGAGTTAATTTTGGTATATGGTGACAGTTCACAGTCCAGATTCATTCTTTTGCATGTGTTTTTCCAATTTTCCCAGCACCATTTACTGAAGAGGCTTTCTTTTCCCCATTTTATGTTTTTTGCTCCTTTGTCAAAGATTATCTGTCCGTATATTTTTGGGTTTATTTCTGGGTTTTCGATTCTCTTCCATTGGTCTGTATGTCTGTTTTTCTGCCAACACGAAGCTGTTTTGATTATTAACACTTTGTAGTATAGACTGAAGTCAGGGAGCATGATGCCTGCAGCCTTATTTTTTTCCCGGGGTATTGCTTTGGCAATTCAGGGCCTTTTGTGGTTCCATATGAATCCGATAATTTTTTTAATCTATTTTTTAAAAGAATGTCTTTGGGACTTTGATGGGAATTGCATTAAATCTGTATATTGCCATTTTAACTATGTTGGGAATTGCATTAAATCTGTAATATGGCCATTTTAACTATGTTCATTTTTCCAATCCATGAACATGGAATATCCTTCCATTTCTTTGTATCTTCTTCAATTTCTTTTAATAGTGTCTTATAGTTTTCCGTGTATAAGTCCTTCACGTTCTTAAGTTTATTCCTAAGTATTTTATTTTTGTTTTGATCGCAAATGTTATCATTTTTCTCATTTCTTTTTCTGAAGTTTCATTGTTTGTGTATAAAAAAGCTGTGGATTTTTGTACATTGATTTTGTATCCTGCAACTTTACTGTATTCCTTTATTATTTCTAACAGTTTTCTGGCAGTGTCTTTGGGGTTATGTATATAAAGGATTGTATCGTCTGCGAAAAGTGACAATTTAACTTCTTTGTTTCCAATTTGAATGCCTTTTATTTCTTTTTCCTGCCTAATGGCTCTGGCTAGGTACTTTAATGTTTTTCAAAGACAAGTAAACAATTTATACCTTTCCATTTTAGCTAATACTATTTTGTCTTCGTTGAATGCCATTTTACTGTTTCTGTCTTTTAGCATCTTCTTCTTCAAGATTTAAATTGAATCCTAATATTTTCATATCCTTCACTAATAACACCATCCACATTTTTTGCCCCTCTCCACATGATACTTATACTTTGCTTTGTGGCATGTGTTTTCTTAATGTAAGCTCTATTCTTGCTTGTATTTGTATTCATATAGTACCTAGGAGTGTGCTTTGCGTGTAGTACTTATTTTCTAAATGTTAATATTAGGTTGAAAAAATTACAATAAAATAAATGACTCAATGACACTTGTTCTTCAGTGGTTTTATCCAAAAGTACACAACTACTCCCTCAGGGTAGCACAATTTATAAGAGTGAAAGCACCAAATATTAGCCTGTGGTTTTCAAGCCTTTAAAAGCCAAAGAAATCTAATAATGGATGCATCAAAACTGTGTTTTTTGTTTCACTATTTCTCTATTCTAGGTATTACTGATTAACATTTAATCACCAGGCTAATGAGGTCCCCTGTGGGCTACTTCACATCTTTAAACTATACCCATAGGGTGAGCTGCAAATATGCCTCTTAAATCACAATTATAATCTAATGAAATACTTTAAAGGCAGGAAACTCTTATTGCTCCCATTTCTGGAAAAATAGTTTAAAACACATCAACGTGGGTAAACATCATTATATTTGCAGGGAAAAAAACACTGCTTCACTTACTATATGTCTGTATGTAGCATGTATAAGAAGATCCACCTGAGTGATACTATTGTCTCATCTTACAAATGTGATGTGAGCTACAGCTGATATAAAAAGCTATTATGTGTCTTGATATTATAAAATAATTATAAAATTAAAAATATCCCAACAGTAGCCATTAGCTACAGATTACACAAAATAAAGGACAAGAAAATATGATGATACATATATACAATATAATGGCAGAGCAGGTTATTATGTAAGCATGAAAAAGAATAGTGTCAACAAATACTTTGAAAGAGAATATGCTGTCATGATAATGTTTCTATCTGTTTTTTTCCATAGGATGTGCTAGCAGTGAGCATCACATTCATCACTTGTGGCTTAAAAAAGCATCTTTCTCACCTGATTTCACATTACATTTTCTTAATATATTTTACAAATATATATAAAAAATAAGATAATTAACATCCATTTAGAATAGTTGGAAGCTAAGCTATTTTCTTATTAAAATTTACACTGCACATGTAAATGACTTTCACAAAATCACCTCAAGTGCCAAGAGTGAAATCTCTTATTTATTCCAAACTGTCAGTCTACACGTTCTTTGCCTTCCAGAAAATTTACTCCCTGTGTTCTTATCCTGGTAATTCAGATAACAAAACAGTTCTCAACATAATAAAACAACTATGCTGAATTTCTTAAAAATATCACCAGCTGTTTTCCTGTGACATAGCTTTGTAAATAGCATGTGCATACCTATTCACTTATTATTCTTATATAACCCATAAAAAGAAAATTCTTCCCTAGTCAAAATTTCCCTTTAAACTTTTCTATATTGAATTAGATGGCATAGAAAAAGTTTTACAGACAGCCTGATTTCAACTGACAGTTATTTTAGTGTTAAAATATAGGCATGTGTAATTTTTTTTATTGTTTTCAACAGAGAGAGAGAGAGAGAGAGAGAGAGCGACAGAGAGAGACAGAGAGAGACAGAGAGAAGGGGGAGGGCCCAGAGCAGTCTCCATAGTTGTATGTCATCAATTTTCGATATAGTTTCACTCCACAGGTAGGTGTGGGGCCACACAGGGCACGAACCAGGCCACGGGCCTTCCACCTGGGTGGCACACCTGGGGCAGAAGCCAAACCGAAGGCCTCACACATATGAAGCTCACCCTGGTGAGAATCAATCTGGGGCACACCCCAGTTCAGCATATGGGTCTGCATGAGCTGGGGCCAGGATATGATCTGGGGACCTCAGGGCTGCAAGACAGGTACTCAACCTGCTGAGCTATCCTGGCATCCCTACATGTAAAATTAACGTCAATTTTTATGTTTATTATTATTGTTTGAGAGAATGTGCAAGAAGGAGAAAGACAAAGAGGGAGAAGGGGAAATGACCTCAAGCATCTCCATAGTTGTACATCATTAGTTGTGACATAGTTTTATTCCACACAGGTAGATGTGGGCACAAGCAGGGCAGGAACTGAACCTGGGGCCTCTCCCAGAGGTGGCGAGAATCTTTACCATTGAGCCATTCCAATGGTTACCAATTTTGCCACAGTTCAGGATGTGGGTTTGCACAGGCTGAGGCTGGGCATCAAGCCCTGGACCTTGTGATTGAGAGGAAAGCACTCAACTGTTGAGCTATCCAGGCATCCCCTGCTTATTATTTTTAAAAATTAAAAAAAAAATAACTTTTGCAAATTAAATACTAAGAAAACTCAAAGTCAATGAAATCCAAATAAACTACTTTAATTTTATGTGGTGATAATATTTTGTAGGAACTCAATACTGTTAGCAATGTAAATAATGTGCTGAATTCTTAGACTCACATTTTACCCCTGAGGTTTTTTAGTGATAACTGAAATTTGTCTCTCCTCTTTTTTCTGAATGACTGTTAAAAAAATCCCTTTCTGGACGTATCACACATTCTGACTTCATATTATACTACAAAGTGACAATAATCAAAATGGTGTCACATTGACAGAAAAGCACTACATACCAATGTAATAGAATTAAAAACTCAGAGATAAACCCACATACATATATGTGGGCAGGTAATTTTTGACAAAGGAGCCAAATACATACAATGGAGAAGAGAAGCCTTCTCAATAAATAATGCCGGAAAAATTGGAATGCCATATGCAAAAGAATGAAACTAGACTGTTATTTGTTACCATACACAAAAATTAACCCAAAATCGATCAAAGACATGCCTAAAATATAAGACCTGAAATAATAAAATATGTAGAAGAGAATGTAGATACTAAACTTATAGACCTTGGTCTTAGGATTTTATGAATTTGAACTCAAAGAAATTTGATCACTATGGAAAACAGTATGCTTTCAAATATTTGGGCAAAAAATTATTTTCAACTCAGAAATATATATTCTCCTAAGCTCTCAAGTAACTATGGAGGTAGAATAAAGATGGATTACCTGATACATTTGACAATGATGTGATGACATGTGCTTCTGTGGAAAGATTTGGGATACATTTATTGCTAGGTACAAATAAAACTAAGTAGAAAAAATGACTTAATTAATTAAAAAAAAAGAATAAAAGCTCAACAAGAAAGAAATTGATTTACCAATAATGCTATTTAACCAAAGTAATAGATTTTATTATGCAAATACATATTCAGACTGGGCAATAAGGTATCTTATGTATCACTTTTGTGAGATCTGAGTGGAGGAGTGAAGATAGTTTGAAAGTTGGTCTGATGAAATTTGAAATTCTGAGTAGTTATGAATTTGTTCTAATATGAGCTGTCAGTTAAACAAATTTTTTTTGCATTACTTTAATTTTCCTCTGCACAGAACACTTCAATCTGGACCTGTAGGAAGCTTGAGTTAAACTGTTATAGCAGAAATAAGCTCCAAGCTGGTCATCATTGTGATAGCAAGCTCAGGATTTCAGACTCAACTGAAAATATGTATTTTAAAACATTACAACAGAAGCTTATTTAAAAAACAATAAACTGCTTATGCCATGCATTATTTTTAGGGTTAGTGCTAGGTTGAGGTTAACATAAATAACTGCTAAAAGCAGAATATTCAGTCAATGCTGGAGTTGAATATTTGGGCACTGTAATCATCCAGTCACCAGTGATACCTCTTCTATTCTGCAAATGCCTAAATTAGCATTTGAGATTGCAGATATAAAAATTTTATTATTTATTGGTTTTGAGAATTTGAAGAAAAGTAAGCAAAATTTGTTAGATATGTATATTGCACATAAGTAAATGTTATATTTACATCCAATGAGAAGAAACAAAATTCAGTGAAACACAGAGAACTATTCTTTTATAATGTAGTTAGAGTAAAAGACTTAAATGACTCTTTTTTTTTTATGTCAGAGAAAAATTATTAGAAAAACTATTAAATATAAGTAGAATTTACATCAAAAAACTTTCTTTTTGGTCCTTATATATCTATGAATAATAAGTTATGCTCCAGTTGTGGGGTGAATATTTGATTGAAAGATGAAAGTTTTGTTATATACCCGTATTTTCCGGCGTATAAGACGACCGGGCATATAAGACGACCCCCTAATTTTACAGTTAAAACATAGGTTTAGGCCTATATTCGCTGTATAAGACTACCCCCCACTTCCGAGGCTGTAGTCTTATACAGTGAATATAGGCCTAAACCTATGTTTTAACTGTAAATTAGGGGGTCATCTTATACGCCCAGTCGTCTTATACGCCGGAAAATACGGTAAAACATAAAAGTTGAAAATAAGGTGGATGATAATCAGATGCTTTTATTGCCACTGTTGAGAAGAGATGTTTAATTTAATGTATGTAACATGTTTGTTGAACTTCTACTGCATGTGGGATACTATATGATTATAAGAGATTCAAAGATAAATAAGTAATTTTGAAGAATAGAACAAAAGAGAAATGTGTGATACACAAGTGATTATACTTTTTTTCTAAAGATTTATTTTATTGTTTGAGAGAAGTTGTGTGTGTGTGTGTGTGAGAGAGAGAGAGAGAGAGAGAGAGAGAGAGAGAGGGAGAGAAGGGGGGAGGGCCCAGAGCAGTCTCCACAGCTGCACATCATTAGTTGTAACACAGTTTTATTCCACACAGGTGGATGTGGAGCTGCCCGGGGCAGGAACCAAATTGGGGGCATCCTGCACAGGAGGTGAGAACCTTAGCTGCCACTCTGGCAGTTACCAGATGTGCTGCAGTTCAGCACATAGGCTTTCATGGTCTGGGCTGGGAATTGAACCTTGGACCTTGTGATTGCGAGGCAAGTGCTCAACCTCTGAACTATCCCAGCATCCCCCCAATCACTGTTCTTAATTAGTGTTGGAGGTCATTCACAGGATGTGACTACTGGTTGACCAGAGAGCTATATCTGGGCAGTTGGAGGCTCCTCACTCTTTCTGTCCTTGGATTGTGTATTCCTCTCATCATTTGCACACTAGGAGCTGTTTCAAGAACATAGCCTTGAAAGAGTAAGGTATTGTGGAGACCATGTCAACTGAATATATGACTGAACCCTGTGTGTGTGTGTTTGGGGGGTCTCTGTATAAACTTTTAAGATTCTGGAGAGGATGTGTGGAGATCTACTCATCTTACAGTTTCTGAAGACAAGCCCCATATATAAGTTTCCTTGTTTATTATTTTTTTAAATTTATTTTTATTGTTTTTGACAGAGAGAAAGAGAAAAAAGGGGCAGGGCCCAGAGCAGTCTCTATAGTTGTATGTCATTAGTTTTTGATATAGTTTTGTTCCACAGGTGAGTTCAGGGCTATGTAGGGCAGAAACCAGGCTGGGGGCCTCCCGCATGGGAGGCATGCCCCTGTGATTTAGGGGCTCCACACATGGGAAGCACACTCGGGTGCACACAGGAAGCTTGTCCCAGCGACAACCAAACTGGGGGTACTCCCCAGTCCAACATATGGGTCCACATGGGATGGGCCTGGGATACAATCCTCAGACCCTGAGGCTGCAAGCTGAGCATTCAACCCACTGAGCCATCCAGCTTCTCCGCCCTTGCTTATTAAACCTGCTACCTTCCAATCTGGAGTGGTCTGCCTCTCTCTTCTTGCCCTCCTTGACCCAGGGCAAGTTTTGAATTTTACCAGAAGGGATTCTCAAAGTTTGATCCAGAAATTAATAAGGTATTTTTGTTTTAGCATATCAATGATATGTTCAGAAAGCAACAGCATGATTATTGCAGGGAGGAAATGAAAATCAGGAACCAAGTTGAAGAGTATTCTCAGACCTAGGATTCAGGTGAAAGATCTTTTTTTTAAAATATATATATATATATATTTTTATTTTTGACAGAGAGAGAGAGAGAGAGAGAGATACAGAGACAGATAGAGAACTGCACTGGGGGAGCTCCCGGTTCAGCATATGGTTCCACACGGACCAGGGCGGGGATTCGATCTCCAGTCCCCGGCGCTGCAAAGTGAGCGCTTAACCCACTGAGCCATCCCGGCTTCCCTGAAAGATCTTAACTTAGGGTGTTAACTGAAAAGATTAAAAAACAAAAACAGAAACAAAAACAAAACAAAATAGCACATGTTTTACAATGAATCTGTAGGACAAATTTAGTGTCGGGTTGAAAGAAGAGGAATTAAACCTGAAGCCAATTTTATTGGATAGCATATCAATTTGAATATTGAGTTAGTGGCTTAATGGGTTCTAAAGTACTTTTTAATTGTTTTTGAACCTTATGTTTGCCATGTCTACCAGTGGACATCTTAGGCTGGCTCTGGAATTTTCACTGGGGAATAGTACATTCTGTTTTCTATGGCTTTCATGGTTACTGGAATTTATTTATTTATTTATGTATTTATGTATGTATGTATGTATGTATGTATTTATTTATTTAAAGAGATACAGAGACAGAGAGAGAACTGAACTGGGGACACTCCCCAGTTCAGCACATGGGTCTGCACAGGCCGGGGCTGCGACTCGATTCTGGGTCCCCAGTGCTGCAAGCGAGCACTCAACCCATTGAGCCAGCCCAGCTTACCCTGGAATAGTTTTTTGTCCCAGTATTGTTTATTTGTTTGGTTCAGTTTCTATGATTAATTCACAAAATCTATGTTTTATTTTTGGCTAAAGTATCATAAGCAAAGGCAGTGCTTTGCATACAATCATATACATTGTTTACCAATTTTAAATTCATGTAATAGTATCTTTGTTAATCATTGTGACATGAAAACTCAAGGCTGATTATTTCATTTCCTATAATTATGGAGTAGAATTTATCTTAAGTGAACATTTTATGTCATGGTTTTGAATTTTTAAAAAGTATTTTTCAATATACAGAAGTGTGATATACACCATTTGATTGCAGAAGTATATGAGAACATTAAATTAATATATTTTGTTTATCTTAATAAAAAAAGGCATTTGCTCTTGAGGATATATTTAGACCCAGACTATATATAGCATTTATGCTAATTATTAGTTCCAGAGGACAGATTTTAATGTCAGAACGAAGGTAGATTAATCAGATATTCTCAAATATCTCATAGGGCCATCTGAGACTCTAAAATGGAGGCATAGGGACTAATGTTTGTCTTCCCCTTTTCAGGTACAGAAATGTCAGGACTGGTAAGATTTAACTGTTTCATTAAGTAACTTAACCTTGCTACACAGCTTTTGTTATCTGTGAAACAAAGATAAAAGTGCCTGTGATTCACAATGTCAAAGCAAAGAAACAAGAAACTTCTGAGTCATGAGACTGCATTCATTATAGTCTCAATTAGACTTGAACAATCTTTGAGGCAACATCCTTAGTCACAATGGCATTCTGCTGTGAAACTGAAAGTCTATGCTTAAAAAATATTAGGCAAAATATTGCTATTGACATTTGTTTTTTCAGGAAAAGCAAAAACAAATGAAGAAAAAGTCTCCCAAAATTCAGCCAGCCACTTGTGATATGCGTTTTTAGAGTAGTCAGTTCATATTTCTTAGTTACATACCAAGGGCAAGCTTTCCAAGAAAGTGCAAAACACTTAAGCAGCTGATACATCAAGAGTTTAACCAAGTCTTTGATGCATCATTTCTTTGGAGCTTTTTGGAAGTTATTTCATCTTAGGATAATTTTTTTCCCTCTAATTCTAAATTGGGTTAAATTTAGTTTATGTTGGTGTTCTACCTGCACTCAATCCTGTTGTACTAAGCACAGTGTGGAGAAAGTTGTGGTTTAGGGAAGATTTTCTTGAACAGATTCTCTGGGTTCAAATCACAGATTACCACCTACTAGCTGTTCTCTGTACTTCAGTTTCTGCACTTACATGATGGAGATTATCTACCTCGTGGCTTTGACATTGAAAGTAAATATAAAGACTCAGTACAGTAGTTAGTAAATAGATAGTAAGCAGTATGTAAAAGTTTGTACATGGAATTTTAGACATCCAGAAATGCACATCAAATATTAAGTGTCAATTTGCTAATTTCCTGGAAGTTTTACCCTAATATAATTAATTTTACCCTAATATAATTAATAAAAGTAGCCAGGCAATGGGAGTACCCTAAATTTATTATCTAATTTAATTCTCAAATCAATTCTATGACATTGATATTGTATCTTTGATTCTTTCACAAATAACTGAAAATTGGAGAGACACTTAATACGTGCTTAACTCACTAAGTTAAATGGTGAGATTGTTCCTGTGGACTCATAGGGTCCGCATGCCCATGCATATCCAAGCCAAAAGAAAATATGAGCAGGAGTTTGCAACAAATGAGGTAAAGGTTTATTTAAGGAGTTGGAGCCAAGTGCAAAGACACAGGTGAGTTTGTGCTCTTACAAACCTGGCTCTCCAATGGCCTCTAGTAGCTACTAGTAGGTTAAATAAAGAAAAAAAAAATAATCATTGTGACTATGGACATTGAGGTCTTGGGCTCCACTGTTTGGTTAGGGCTAAGGCAGGAGCAATTGATCATGGCTTCAGGCTTTGGTGTGAGTCATAGCATTGTTTGGTCTAGTTTCAGGGGATGAAGTTCATGGGGCCATTGTGCTTTCATGCATCTGGAGATGAAACATAACTGAGGCCAAGGTGTTATCTTTGTTTGACTAAAACCTATTCTGGTTTGAGGTTTGGTTATTGTATCTTGATTATAGTTGATAAACGTGAAGCTTTATTCCTAAGTGAGTTTGATGCTGATCAGAACTTCATGTGATTAAAAGGAATGGACATACAATATATGTACAGGTAAGAGAACCTAAGAGAAAGAATGCAAGTGAGTTATAGTTCTATCAGGCCAAACAAAGCTGGCTTGGATGAAAGCAGAATGCATGTTAAAGAAATAAAGTATGTGTGATTGTAAGATTGGGCTTCAAATGTGTGTGCTCTTAGAGACCTAGAAATTAAATATTTTGTTGGGCACCTTCCAAATCTAAGAAAAAGTATCAGGGAAAACGAGGTATCATTTAAGTTCAGTAGAAGGGTGATGGGTAAAATAAATTATCAAATGTCAGGAGCAACACTTACATGCTGTTTCTCTGAATGTGAGGCTGCAGTCTTGGCTTCTCAAATCTCTTTCATCAAGAACTTCCATAGATAACAATACCTGAAACCAGAGAGGGTTGTGAAAACACATTTTTTAGCACATCATAATTAGCAAAAACACTTAATTTTCATCTTCAGATATGCAAATATCAAACTGTCAAGTAATCTTCCTACATCTGTTGATTGCTAATAAGTAATAAACAGTTTCATTTTTACTTCACTGGGAAATATTTTTTTCCCAAAGAATGAATTGTGTGTTACTTGACAAATAGTTTCTATAGAATTTTACCCATCTTGATGCTATCATTTGAATTCCATCATTTGGCTGCACCTTCCAGATCATAAGAAGACTTTGAAACAGTAAAGGGACTTCTATACTAGGAAGAATTAATGAGCTGCCTTCAGCAGGGAACTAAATTAGACTTACACTAATGATCATTGTTATTTTGGTAAATGTCTAAATGCCTACCAAGTATACTTTTTATTCAGAAATACAGCAGATGAAAAAATGAAATCCACACATTTGCATGGCATAAAGAAGCAATTGTGGAGAACCATTTCAAACTCCTTTATTCCCTTTAAATTTTGTTTTAATTATAACCACCAATTTAATTTTTATTTATGTACTAAGAATGTTATTTTGTCTATCTTTTTCCTTTTTGTTATAAGTAATAGTCTTTGTTATATTCGATCTATAGGGAGGAAGAAAGTAGATAAAGTAGTAAACCTGGACAAAGAATTGTAACTGGTGGTGAACTGGGAGGTTGCCCTGAGTCAATTTATGCCAAAAATGGTTTCTGGGCACCAACAATGTGCCAAGTACAATGATAGGTACTAGGGACTCAAGAATAATAATATGGTTCCTGTCCTTAGAGATTTCATAATCCAGTAATGAACACAGTTATAAATAATTGACTCAAAAGTAAAGTGATAAGTTCTTTAATGGTCAGAGGAGATTAAAAAGGAGAAGAATATTTGCCATATGTTCCTTAGTACTGGTCATTGTGCTAGGTCTTATATATGTTATTTAATTTAGGAAGATAGGCTTGTCTCCATTGTACAGTTGAGGCGATTCATTCAGTGTCACACAGCTAATAATTCTTGCTATCATAAACATTTACTTTTTTACTCTAATAGTGTTTATAAAAATTGTCTGATCCTAACAAATCAGCTGGGAAATTTCTTGTTATTGTTACATTAATTAGGGTTACATTGGTTAGTAAAAATTACATAGGTTCCAGGTGTACAACCCTACAGTACTTTGTCTATGTGTTAATATATATGTTCACCACCCAGAGCCAGCTTTCTTTCCAAACCCCATATATTTAGCTCCCCCTTCTTCCTTTTCCACTCTTCTCCCCCACTTGCCCTCAGGTAACCACTAAACTATTGACTGTGTCCATGAGACTTTATTTCTTTGTTGCTTTCAGTTTTATATTCCACATGTGAGTGAAGTCATATGATTCTTAGCCTTTTCTATCTGGCTTATTTCACTTAACATGGTGAGCTCAAGTTTCATCCGTGTTGTTGCAAATTGCAGTATTTCATGTTTTCTTATAGCTAAGTAATATTCCATTGTATATATGTACTACAGCTTTTTTAGCCAGTCATCTATCAAGGGGCACTTTGATTATTTCCATGATTTGGTCACTGTGAACACTGCTTCAGTGGACATGGGGGTATGTATGTTTTTACAGACTAAGGTTTTCAAGTTTCTTGGGTAGATACCCAGAAAGGGATTGCTGGGTCATAGGGTAGCTCCATTCCCAATTTTCTGAAGAATCTCCATACTGTGTCTTCCACAGCATCTGTACCAATTTGGAGAAATTTCTTAAAGTACAAACTATATAGCCCCAATACCAGAGGTACTGAATCAAATAATACTTCAGGACATGGCTGGAGGATCTGTATTTTTAACAAACATCTCTCAAATATACTTATATATGTATTTTTAAATTGTTAAATTTGTATATATTTTTAATCAAGAAAGTTTTAGAAGCTCTGATTATTAGCTTGCTACGTTCTCTGCTTTTCATGAAGCACAAAGAGATCACATCTGGGTGGAAGAGACAGGCATGCACATAAATTCATGGGAAGGAAAATGGTTTTTATGTTTGACCTTGATTGTTGAAAAGGAATTTGCTACCCAATGAAGGGAGAACTTTTGGTAATAATTCTATTCTGAGAGGTATTTTAAGTCTTGCTGTCGGTAAGAGTCAAATACATTTTATGTCTTCCTAGGTTAACTGATCTCTAATTTACTATGATATGCCATAGATAGATAGATGGATAAATGGATAGATAGATGATAGATAGATAGATAGATAGATGGAAAGATAGATGATAGATAGCTTATAGATAGACAGACACATGTACATCCACCATAATTTCTCATAATTAGCAATGTGTATATAGATAGGTAGACATAGATAAACATAGATTTTTATTTTTCAAAGCCATATCTGAAACTCCAACAGGAAACAATAAATGTAGATGAATTTACTTTAATAAAGAACTAAATAACTAAATATTTTTTTCAGTAGTAGGTTTTACAAATGCATTATCTATAGAACTTTATTTATTATCTTTTTAAATTAAAAAAGATAATAAATGATGTTATAGTTCGTCTCAACTCTGGATATCTATTTACCGTATTTTCCGGCATATAAGATGACTGGGCGTATAAGACGACCCCCTAATTTTACAGTTAAAACATAGGTTTAGGCCTATATTCGCTGTATAATACTACCCCCCACTTCCGAGGCTGTAGTCTTATACAGCGAATATAGGCCTAAACCTATGTTTTAACTGTAAAATTAGGGGGTCGTCTTATACGCCCGGTCATCTTATACGCCGGAAAATACGGTATATTCCTGTGTTCTATTTAAATATATTTCTACCACCTTAATGTAACAGTTAATCTTGAAATATTTCCTCTTATCTATACTTTTATGTATACATTTAAATGTTTTTCTTTTGTGTCCTGCTACTAAAAATTATCATTTTTATCTTCCTCAACTAACAAACATACAGTAATAGCAATCAAATAGTACCAGTAGGCCTAAAATGAGACACAGCATTCCTCTGTAACCATTGCACATATCATAAGACACTTCTCAGAAGCAACTACTTTCAGTTCTTTGAACTGCTTCTTTAGCTACTCACCTTAATATTTCTGAACAATACACTTATGCTGCTATGGTAGATGCTGTGCAGATCCCCCTCATAAATAAATAACTTGTTACTCAGATATGGGACATGATGCTGAAAGACGACCCTTAGTCACCACCATC